>PVJX010007435.1:0-71097 GCA_004027295.1 Dolichotis patagonum | reverse complement strand
CCATCACCACAGGAATTCATGCCAGAACTACCCAGACCAGACTTTTAAACCAAGGCAGCCTTAGTCCTCACACACGCTGTTAGGAATCTGAAAACCAAAGCATAGGTTCAACGTCACTCGGGGCAGGTGTCCCCAAATTTTGTTCCTCATCTCTCCCCGGGAGCTTCTGCCGACCTCGCCTGGCCCTGTACTCCGCCTCGTCGGCCTCCGAGGCGTACCAGCAGCGGTTCGGACTGAGCTGTAGTTTCCCTTCCAAGGCCCGGAGGTTACAGGCGCCCCCAGCGCAAGACAGCCTGAGTGGCGCCGAGGACCTAGGACGCAGCGACAGCCTCACGCCTTCCTCCGCATCCCTGGGGGCAAGTTCGCGGCCGCACCCGACCTCGGCGCGGAGACCCGAAGTGTTGGCGCGGCGCAGTCCAGGGAGCCTGGCCGAGCCCGCGCGCGAAGGAGAATCTCGCCGGCTGCAGGCTGGGTAGGCGCCCCCTCGCCGCCTCGTCGTCCCCGGGCCTCCCTTATCTTGGCGGCAGGCGGCGAGCTCCGGCGGCGGCCGCCTCCCGCGCCGCACGCGCGTCCCCTTCCACCCGCGCGCACCGAGGGCGGGGCAGCCCGCCCGGCCACGCGGCGCCCCACACCACACCGGGCCACGCCGCGCCCGCTCCGGAGGGTCTCCCTGGCCCCGCCCCGGCCCGCCGCCTCGCCGCCCCGCCCCGCCCCGCCCCGCCCCGCCGCCCGACCTCGCGGACCCGGCGCTTCCACGCCCGGCGCGGCTGCTCGGCCTGCGCCTCCCAGTCTCCCCGAGTGGGGGCAGAGCGGCGCTCGCGGCAGCCGGGCGGCAGGCGCGGGAGCGAGGGACCTTCAAACTCCTCCTCGGCGGCTCCTCCCCACCCTCCTGGCCCCTGCCGCGCAGAAAGTGGAGCGTGGCGCTCGCGCGTCGCTGTTTCTCCGGACGCTCCGCGGCGCACGGGTCCGGCGGGGCTCTCTCAGCGCTCCGCGTCTCCCCGGCGTCCCCACGCACCTCTGTCGAGGATGAGGAAAGGGCTGCGGGCGACAGCGGCCCGCTGCGGACTGGGACTGGGTTACGCGCTGCAGACGCTCGTGCTACCTGCCCTGGCCCTGCTCGGCGCCAGCGGTACCGGCTCCGCCGCCCAAGGTAGGGGTCTGCGGCCGGCCACCTCCCTACGCCCCCTTACCGCCTGCTCCCTGCTTCCTCCGCGCGGCGCTCCACCAAGGGCCACTTTAAACGCCCAGAAATGCCACTTTGCCAACTAGTGCAGGAGCCACTACCGTGCTGGTCTTTAATTTGTCTTTCGAGCTGGGCCAGGGTGGACCAGGGAAACACGGGTGAGGGACACGCATCCGTCCCCGTCCACGGGCGTGTGGGGCCAGGGGTGTCTTTGCACTTTCGGATCCGCACGCGCACGGTGTTGCATGCTGTGCCTCGGGAGGCTTGGAGACTTGTGCCGTGCGCTGTCCGTGCGCTCTGGCTCCCTGCGCCTCGCCGCGCCCGGGGTAGTAAGGTCTCCCGGAGCTTGGGGCGGGTAGCGCGTCCTCTGCCGCGGAGGAGGAGCTGCAGGCGCCGTTGCCCCGCGGCCGCTGCTACCTGAGCAGGCGGAGTCGCTCGGTCGCTGAACCCGCGTCCTGGCACGCAGGCCCCGGGTGCCCGGCTCTGCGCGCCCTCCCTCCTTCGGAGCCATGGGGAACTTAAAAGCTCAAGCTCCGGGGGACCGGCTGGCCGTTCCAACCGAGCCCACAAGTCCCCAAGCAACCAGCCAGTTTCGGACGCTGACGTTTTAATTTAACGCCTGCGAGCTTCAAAATAAGTATCCGGGGCCCTGGGCAGAGCCCGGTTGGGTGGAGCGAAGCCCGAGTTGAAGGTGGGTAAGGCAGAGGAGAGGCAGGCGATCACAGGGCTCCCTTCTCGCCCTGAGTTTGCAATGGCAGCGCCAGCTTCATCCTTTCGAGCTATGGACTGGAAGGGAGTTCATGGTTACCCCCTCCCCGGTCTCTCCTAACCTAGGTGGGCTCCTACCTGGCCGGACCAAGTGCGCACCTAACTATCCCCGGTTTGCGGGTGATCGCTGGCTCGCGGAGCTGCACAGAGCAGTTTTTCCTGGGTGGTGGTGGTGGGTGTATTGGGAAGATGCTAATGCTGCTTGGAGAGGCAATCCGGGGATCTCCCCTACACACATGCTCTCTCCCTCCCTCTCCCTCTCTCGCTCACTCACTCCTCGTTACACTTTCCGAATTTGGAGAGCTGGGGCGGAGGCGGTAGCCCCAACTCCTCGGTGATTCTGGGGACCGGCGCTCCAGACTCAGCGGTCTCCTGGGGATGCTGTGGGGCGAAAGGGCCGAGTGGCACTGGAGGGAGCTGAGAGGGAGGCTGGTGTGGTCGGGTGGGAGGTAAATGATTAGCAAGGCTTTGTCAATTAGCGATAGCTGCTTGGGGAGTAAATTTTCCTGTTGCCCTGCTAAGTGGCCAGGCTCATAAATCCTTCCTTCCTTTCTGCCAGATGCCTCCTGTCCATGAGACTGTGCTCAGGTTTTCTTAGGAACACCTCCACAGATCATCTGTCTAACCATTTTACAAAGAAAATCTCCATTGGGAGCCATAGGATCTTGTAGAGTTCTTGACATTGGGAAGACATGGAGGTTCGGGGCTGTAGTGGGAGAGCACTTGGGAGCTGAGGGGCGCATCCTGAGGAACGGCCGCTGTGGATTCACCAGGTGACTCTTGTGGAATTCACCTGCTGTTCTTGGGCACACAAAGGATGTGCCCAGGAAGGGGTGGCACTGGCTGCAGTGGGAAGAGTTTGGGAAAGAGAGGAGTTAAAGTCCCCAACGTGCCAAAAGGAGATGGGGTCCCTGCAGAGAGCTTACAACAGCCAAATTAAATACTGGGTAGAAAAAGGATCAATAAAGATAATCAAGTAGGAGACTGTAAATGGATTAATGTCTAAAGAAGGGAAAAGAGATTAAAAGGAAAGGCACTTGGTAGAGACTAAGTATTTGCCTCTTGCACTTTTTATTCTTGTAGACCAAGCAAGTAAAAGATTGGGTGTGAAACTGAAAAGGGAAATACGTTCTGGTGGTTATGTGCATTTCAGTAGAGTGTTTCTCCATTTCGTGAGCTCCTTTAGTGCTGGATGAATACAGTGTATTTTGTTTAAGCGGTGTGCTCTCTGAAATGCACTGTAACAACATTTTTATCTTTGTTTTCTTCCATGCTCCAGGACACCAGCTCTCCCTGTGGTGTCTGTTAGGTATCCGAGGAGATACACAGCTCCTAACTCTCAGCTCCTGTTACTGTGGCTGTTACCCATTCCGGGCCTGCTTACCGCTGAACTGCTTAACACTTTCCTCTCGGAATCACACGGCACAGCGGTCCGACAGTCAGGACTCCATCTCCTTCCATTCTTGTGCTTCCCAGTGCTCTAGCACCCTAGCCTATACCAAGGAGTGGTGTCTGTGTTCTGCTGAGTTAAAAAGCAAAGACCGGAGCCTACTATTTTTTTTTTTTATGAATGGAAATATGTATACAATTAAAACAGAAAAATTCATTACTTTTTAATGTAAATGGGGTTTTTAAATCTGTTGTTGAACTATTGGAAAATTAGAGGCTTTTGGAAATACATATCTCAGAGATAGTCAAGGAATTATCCATTTGTTTAAGATAGAACAGCAGAATAGGTATTGAGTGCAGTGGGTTTGTAACTAGTTTAAAGACAAACAGCAGTCATTCAAAATAGGGCCTTGGGAAATTCTCTACCCTTTAGGCAACAACTTACTTCTCTCTTATGCTCTAATTGTGTCATTTATGATTACTGGGAACTCCTAGCTCCAAGGGAATTTGTGGTGCTTCTGACTTCCAAGAATGATAGATTTAATAGTAGACAGTGGTGTGTGTAAGTGTATGTGTATGTGTGATAATGTATGATCAGTGATTCTGAATTAATGAAATGCATTTTATCTGTGCTACATAGCATTGAAGTTCTGCTTATCTAGCACCAACTAGTGTTACAAGTGTTAACACATCCAAATGCAGGACAGAAAATTCTTGGACTGTAATCAGATTGGGATCATTCTCTATTATTAAGTAAATTTATAGTGGGTTTTTAAAAATACAAACAATGTACCTTTTGCTGTGAAAGAATACAGAGTACTTTCACAGCTTTATGTGGGTGTTGACATTAGGCACTGAAGACAACTGAATTTTCTTACACTTCACCATGTATTTTTTCTTGCTAGGAATAAATTTATGGACTCACTTGGAAATTTGTAATAAAAAATTAACCAGTTTCCTTTTATTTACAAACATAATGTGTGTTGTAGCTTAGAAAATGCTTAGAGCCTTAAAAAAATACCTCTACAAGCAATTGCAAAAAAAATGAGGAATCATTAAATTATAACAGATTTATTGATGTCCTAGCTTCTTTGCTTTGCATTTGGAGGGTTTAGAGTTAAACAAGACAGGATTCTGAAAGTGTCTTCCATTGTACTTTGGGAACTGCTCATAATCAGAATTCGTAGTAATCTGTTTTAAACAGGTCCCCTAAGGATAGAAGGAGGCATGAATTCTGCTAGGCAACCTTCTTAGCTGACGTGGATTTATTTAAATGTAACAGTTCTGTAGTGCCAGCTAGGTTGTCCAGTTAGTGAAGCAGCTGGAACATCCTCTAGTAGGCCTTAACTGCATTTAGTGCTTTTCCGATTTAGGTCATGGCTTTACTGGAGCAGCAGAGGGAGTCACTCTCAGAAGAAACTTTAGCATCCCAGACTGCAATCACTTCCGGAAGAACTGGAGGAAAGCATGGGGGTGGAGACCCAGCCAGTCCTTTTGCCTTAAATCGCAGCCAACACTGCTTTGGCTTGACTTTTTGTATTTGTTGTAGTTAAAAAGAAAACACCTGTTCATATTTTCCTACAAATTAGAAACTCAGCAGCTCATTTGGATAAGTGTGATATTACAAGTAAAGGGCACAATTTTTGTGCACTGCATGTAGTTTATTAGGGACATGGAGTTGAATGAGACAGCACCAGCCATGGAGAAGACAGACATATAAGCCTGTAGTATATAATTCACTTTGTGAAATATAGCAATGAGCAGATCTATACTATTTTCTGCATTTAAATATCCAAGATAGTAATCATGATCAGATCAGAGTCCTGATGTGAGGGGTGATGCTGGCTCCAGAATTTCTACACAGAGAACTTGAAGGACAGTGATTTGGCTAGAGTTTTCTTGAAGCTAAATTTGCATTTCAACAGCGTGTTGCTTGGATTTAATGTACATTTTGCCTGCCTTTGGAGAGGCACAAGCTGAGGACTGATGGTAACAGATGCCCATTCTACTAGGTAGCACAGTGACCACCAGTACCTCCCATATGTGTGGCCATGCATAAAAGAGCCTCTTTTGCCATAGTTCCTGCACATGTAAAGTGAGAGTGATGCATACTTTGAGGTCATAGTTTTGACTAAATTACTACACATAAATAAACTATAGAGCAGTGTTTATTCCAGAGTATAACTATTATTTCTTGTTTTAAACTCTGCAGAACATTGATAAATTTGAAACATTAAAGAAATTAAAGGCCAGTACTTTGAACTCAGACTGAGGATAGCTATAGGTGCTGTTTCCCCAAAAGCAAGAGTGAATCAGCTGGCTGCACAGATGTTCCAAAGTGGATCGCCGCAAACTCCTGGACGAACAGGGTTCCTCTGCAGCCTGCAAGGCTCTTACCTGGTCTCTGAGCCTCTTTTCTTCCTTTCTAGTAGTTCTTGGAAAGAGAACTTAATGCAGTACCAAACAAGCCCATGTCAGGTCATGCAGCTAAGTCTTGACAACAATCCTTACTCTTCGTTTTTTATCGTTACAAGTAACATCGAAGATAATTCCCATAAATTCATAAAGACTGCTGCAGAAAAAAAATCATGTTATGTCCCAAGTATTTCTGGTGAGAGTTTGGAGAAAATGAGCCCTTTAAGTAATTGTCAGCAATGTAAGAGTATAATCGAATCATGTTAAAATGATACAAAGAAATATGTAAAATGTAGTTTGGCATGAAGGAAAGCAAGTTTGCCAGGAGTTCCATTTATTCAAATTATATCTGGAAAAGAAAATTTGGATATCATAATTTATACTAGCTTAGATAATCTAGGTAATAGATTATCTTGAATATCTTGAAGCATTTCCATTTTCTTATTAAGCAAAAATAATAATTGTTATTTCTTAGCCTGTTGTTTTCTGGCAGACAGTTAAGATAAAACTAAAGATTCTCAGGGTCTTTCCAAGATTTAAGACCTATCTTTCTTTTATAGAATTGTCAGTTTGGGGGCCAGGAATCTAGCTCAGAGCGCAGTACCTGCCTGGCAAGTGCAAGGTCCTGAGTTCAATTCCCCCATACCAGAACAAATAGATTGTCATTTTGCTTGTAATTATTGATAGCCTGGTTCTGACCTTACCCTGAAATCTCTCCTGTCTGCTCTCTTTTTGTCTCTCCTTCTCCTTCTCCCACTATCTCCCTCTTCCAGATACCTTGAACCTATGTGTGAACTCTTCTTTGATGTTGTTTCTTGATTAGATTTGTTATTGTTTATGTGTTCACAGAGAACGGGCAGCCGGAATCTGAGATACTTAAATACTATGGCAGAATCACTCAAGAATAGTTTTTACTCACAGAAATCAATGATATAGTTTATGCTGCTTCTTTGAATTATAATAAACTTGTCTTTAGCAATTTTGAAACACTAATGTTTTCCTTTTGTCTAGTTCTTAAAAGAAATTCAGTAATTAGATCATTTATACTTTCTGTAGTATTTATCTCAAATTTACAAAGATTGTTTTAAAGTTTTATAGCAGTAGTTTTATGAGCTAATAAGATTCAAAATAGTAAAGATTTTTAATCCTGTTTGAAGCTGCCAGAGAATTTCTGCCTTTTCTTAAAAAATACACACATTGCAAATATGTGGACCTTTTAATAAACAAAATACTAGAAAATATTAAACTAGAATTTGTGAGTTTTCAAACAAGTTTTGGCTTGAAGTTGTAATGTGGTTTCTTTTATTTAGCAAGCTCTTTCCCACAAAATTACTCCTTAGGATCATATAACCAGATTTTGAAATGCACAGAAAAATGTGTGCGATTTAAAAGTACTGAAAACGCGTAGACTTATGTACAATGTTCATGGTGCTAAAGTTGTAGTGACACAAATTAAATGAAAGTTATGATTCAGAAAACAGGCTATAACTTTAAAGATGCCAAAGTGCAGATAGTTGTCTTTACATCATTATGTCTTTTATTGGCAGCAAACAGGGATTTAAAAGTGCTTTGTGTTGCACAAGTGAAGTGTGACATCTGAAATCTCCACCCTCTCGTAATGAAATAACAAGGCACATCTCACTGCCACGGTGGCAGTGAAATGGCAGAGTGAGGGAAACCAGGCAAGCATCATTTTATTGACGTACCTGTTAGGATTCTCAAACTCAGGGTGCCACAGAATCGCCTTAACAGACGATATTGATTAACCAAATTTACCCCAGAGTTACCAGTCTTATTTATTTTAAAATGTTGTGAAGATAGGGGGTTTTACCTCCATTAATCATTTTGTCATGTGCATCCTGTGGCTAGTTTCATTTCTCAGCAATTATGAGAGCTATAAAAATGCCTCATGTAGATGAACACGAATTGTCCCTCCTTCTGACTGAGGATGTTAAACAACAGAAAGTCCCTCAGCACATTTAACAAGTTTATTGATGAACGCTAACATTTCTCACTTTTCGTCAGTGTCTTAATTGATTACTTAATCGTGGGTTGCCTGAACTCAACTATAATTTATTGTATTTTCTTTTATTTAGAAGAAAAATCTTATATATGAGCATTCCTTTCCAATAAAAATAGATCAATGCTTATACACTAAAACATATCTGCAGTCCAGTTACAGGGGCCAGTATATTCATGACTAGAAATTTAGTTTCTTTTGCAAATCTCAAGAAAACTAATATGTGTAACATGTAAAAGATTAGTAGAGAAGGACAGCATTTGTATATAAAAGTGATCATTTAAATTTAATTAATAGTTCACATTTTCTTAATACTATAGTTTAGTGCAGTATATTAGGATATGTAGTATAATAAAATCCATTTATGATTAAAGGCAAAGACAAATGTGTAAGATTAAAATTAAAGGGATCAATTTTGAATGTCTCTGCTCTCTATGAATTTGAAAATTTTTAAAACTTTTATTTCAGTTAAATATCCTTTGGAAATTTCAGGAGCCTGAAAATTCCCTCTATGAATTAGACCACAGATTGCTTTTAACAGATGGTATTTTCTAACTTTTATACGGACTAAAAGTAATAGTGACAACAGCACTGTTTTTTTTATTATATCTGATTTTTATTATATGTATTATGCATTACATATGACATATACATTATATATGATTTTTTATTATATATGATTTTCAAATTAAGAGTTTCATCTCTAATCAAAACCAGAAGAAACCCAAATTACTACCACAAAAAAACTTTATGTTTGGAAAAAGAGCATAAGTTATAGTAATTTCACTTTGAGAATTATGTCTGAGTGATATGTGTTGATATTGGATTTAGCTTTTGGTAAAAGGAAAATGATATATTGTATGTTCATTTAATAGAATGTTTGCCAGATATACACACTGTAGCCACCCAGTGGAAACGCTCAAGTTTAGCAAGCAGCAATCTTGAAAACACTGTAAATAAAACAGTAATTATATTGCCTGTCATTTTCTTTAGCAACTTTCCTTTTTCATTCTAAATCTCCATAAGTTGATGAATGATTATAAACTTTAAAATGTGCTATGGATGAAATTCAAAAATTGAAAGAAGCTAAGACTTTTCCCTCATCACCTATCACAACCATTACCCACAGAGGCTGCAGAGAGCTGGAAAACAAAAGCTCATTTTAGTAACTGCTATCCAGAATACAGACCTATTCAAGAGGTCCTCTGACTTGAAACTTTTCTAAGCACAGTCTTGATTTTCAGTTACGTCATTTAACATAGAAAAAGGCTTGGAAGGCATTTTAATGGTGTGTGTGTGAGTTAGAATTTCAATCCTGTAGGACCTATCTGTACTTGAGAATCTAGAATTAAATCAGTGGGGAACTGATAACTTTAAGTGGTTCCTATGATGTGCCTTGCCACTTCTTAGTGACTCTCTGAACCCTGTCATTTGTAACAGTACCAGTGTTGTTTCTTAAAAACCATCTGCTCATAAAGTTGAAAAGCATTCTTAGTTATAGGACACAACTTAGGGACAGTTTTTCCAAAAAGTATTTGCTTAAGTGAGGTTTATCTATAATAGAATTATAGTACATTGAAAAACTAGTCTTACTCTATTCTTATATACTGATAGAAATATGTATTTGCTTATTTTTCTTTATGCTTATACATACACATAGGTCTATATAGAATTTAAAGGACCATAGTGAAAAAAAGTTAGGTTTACATACTGCAATGCCAAAAGCAGAATGGCCAAGAAAAATATTAATGTAGGTGTTTCCCTGGTGGTAAGGGGGAGGAGAGTCACCGCACTGTATTTATTTATTTATTTATTTATTTATTTTCGGTACTGGGAATTGAACTCATGACCACGTGCTTGCAAGACCAGTGCTTATACCACTGAGCTAAATCCCCAGCCTTTACTGCACTGTATTTATTAGAAATGATGACCAGATGAAAGATACACATGTCTTATGGTCCAAACCACTCAACTGACCTCTTCAAATAAGTTGCTGCATAATAACTACTTCACTTCTTTAGCTGGTCCTGTACTTACTAGCGATTTGGTATTCATCCAGCTCCTTGAACTAGTCTTGCTATCTACCTGTTACCTCTTTTTGGCCTTTTCTGTTCCACAGCAGCAGAAAGCAAGAAAACATATACTTGTCTATTTATTTTTTGAAGTAGGAAATCAGTGATTTGTTATGTTGCCCAGGCTGGGGTCAAACTTGTGTGTGTGCCTCAGCCTCCCATCATGCTGGATTATAGCCATGCGCACCACCATACCCCGTTACTTATGTGTGTTTTCTGTTGAATTAAATAACTCTGAAATTATTTTCTAGGTTGGTATTTTCAAGGAAGTTCCTAATAAAATGAAGACTTGCCAGGACTAGATAATTCCCTGTGAATGAATATAAATATAAATATAAATAGTGTGTAAATATATATGTATATATTTATATAATATATATTTATATTATTTATATTATATTTTATATATATATATATATATGCTTGAGCTAAGTGTGTGTTACGGGATGTGCTTGTGGGCACATTATGTACGTGTAGTTTTTTTTTTTTTAGAAACGAGTTCATTTTCAAACAGACTTGGCAGTATTCTCAAAAACAAATAGATCGTATCAAAGAAATGAAAACAAATGTTTTGTAAAACAAACTCATGAAGGTAAGGTAGACTAGGAAATCAGATTTAATCACTGATTTCTGGATGAAAAATTGTATCTTACTTTTCTGCTGAAAGTTGTCTTGCTCTTGGTGAACTGCTAAGTCATCTCCCTAGTGAAGGATAGAGATGCCTCCACCTCACTAGTGCATGGGTTATCAACAGGATTTCTGCTGTCAGCCAGGTGATTCCCTCTTCGCTGACTTATTTTAAATGGGTAGAGGAGAACTTCTGTTGTTTTCCTAGATTCCCACAATGGACTGTAATTTGTCAGCCAGAGGAGAATGTCTCACTTTCATGTGCAGAGGGCTACAGTGCAGCGTGCATTTTCATGCCCGTCTTCCTGGATGTGCTGTGGGAGGACTGTGGCCTCCTGTGAGAGCCCTGTGTGAGGTGACCCTGCGTGGGGCTGATGGAAGGAGAGGTTGTTACATGTTTTTCACTGGCCAGAATTCAATGATGGTTTCTGTTGCATTTTAATAAAAGAGAATGTTTTAATTTCTTGGACCTTTTCAAATAGCTTGTTTGTGGCTTTGCTTTCAGGATTATCCACTGTGTTCTTTTAAAATTTTATTTACATAAACTAGAGAAGTTATTGGGAAGGGGTTATTACTAGAAAAACAATATGCAGAATTTCTTGGAGGATCTTATATGCTTCCTTGCTTGTGTTCAATATGATAGTAATACAGATGTATAATGTTTATGTGATACATCAATATAAAGATATTCAGTGGCTATTGACACACATTTGCATACCACTTGCCTATTTTGAACTAAGATTTGTAAAGTAGGCAAATATGTTCTAGAATTCAGAAACTGTTTTAGACAACCTCTATCTTACAAATATATTTCTTTAATGACATAGTGTTTTCATAGTACGATATGTAATACACTGTCAAGAAGAGCAAAGTGAATAATAACTCCTCATGAAGTTGTGCGATTACCAGTCTAAATGTTAATGAGGGGGCTTGCCTGTTTAATGCTAGATTGCAAGGTTAAAAGGAGGGTCTTAAAGATAACAGCAGGCTCCAGAGTCCTTGAGTTTGTTTTGCATTCAGTGACAGTCACTAAATTAGGGAAAGGAATGTTCAAACAACACACTTGAGGAAAAGTGATTTTTATAGAAAGGAGCCATTTCTGCTAATAGCCAGTAACTGCACATAACCCCTCTGACATTAAAAGTCCATTAGCTAAGCTCAGTGTAAGCAGCAGCTGATGCAGTGTCAGCTAAATGCACACTGGGATTTTTTCATACAATGTTGTAATAGCAGTGCTGTATTTTTTTTTCTAAAACTATGTACGTTAAGCAAAACAAATGTCATCTGATAGTAGTGGAACTGCTAATAAACAGGCTGAGGTTTGTGATGAAACAAAAGTAACAGTCTATGTAAGGAGAAAATGATGAATGGCAGCGCTGCTTTTTAAAGGCAGCCTTTGAGGGAGGGATCTGCGCAGTGCTGCTGACATGTGAAGGAGTTGTGCCCTGCAAGTACCTGTCACATGAGGTACTCCAGGTTTTCATGGAAAGGGAGGATGTGTTCTTAGCTGTATGTTTAGTTTTGCTATGTATTTTGAAACTTCAGAAACCTATTTCTTAGACACTGTTGTGTATATAACTAAGGGGTAGTGGGTTGGGGTAGAAAAGGGAAAAAGTGAAAACTCGGGTGACCCAGTGAGTGGGCATAAGCTAAGGTGATTTTGTGATGGTGTGTCTTCAGGCAGTATGATGCACAGCTGCGGTCTCCAGTGAAATCCATGTAGTTCCATGTTATGTACCTACACACCAAAAGTTTCTTAAAACTTTTTTTTTTTTTTTTTGTCTTTGGAATATTTTGTGGCCAACACTTTAATCACTCGAAAGACAAGAAATTTGACTGCAAATTATACTAGTTCCAAGAATCTTGGACAAGTCATCTTGAAGTCCCTTCTAAGCCAGTGTTCTGGAACTGTGAAACCATTGTGGGCACAGACAGGGCGCGCGGTAGTGCAGTGTGTGCACCAAGGAGAGGGCAGTAGTTAATCAGTGGCTCCGTGCTCACATCCAGGTAAAGTGGCCACAAGGCTGTGTGCCTCCGCTCCCCGCTACCAGGCCACTAGGGAGTCGCAGTGCAAGTAGCCAAGGAAGGACAGGGCAGCTCTGCTCAGCACAGGACCCTGCAGCTCCTGCGTCAGCGCTGTGAGCAGCACCCTCACAGCCAGCACGGGAGTGGGGTCACACTCTGGCGCTCACAGTTGCTTATGTGTTTGTCTTACCAGACATGTCACATCTTGGATTGTTACTTGTATCTTCAAATTAAGGATTTGTTTCTTTATATGATATGGAAGAAATTCACATAACACCACATTTCTTGAAAAGGAGAAAAAGAAAAAGAGGAGAGAGAGACGACAATTTTACTATATATAGTGGAATAGCAGAGATCTTCCTTTTATGTTAATATATTTTCATACAAGCATTTCTTAATAAAATAAATACTCTTTGGTGTTGTTAACTGTTTTAATTCATTTCAGGCCACTGTAATACTCATTTGGAATGAATTGGGAGGTCATGTGGACAGGGTTTATGGAATTAAATTACAACCAAAATCCCATTTACTAACATATTGTATGAGGGACTTGATGAATAATCTCATCTTTAGTATGTAACTCAAACATTAATAACAGATGGAAATATGCCTCAGTTCAATCAGTGGGCTTTGGCTTTTAATTCTAAATTTGCTTTATTTTTTTCAGACTAAAACATTTTTTTAATGTGTGCTTTGTCTTTTCCTCTGTATTGCACAAAACTTAATTTTATTATAAGATGAAAAAAGAAAGTCATTGTATTTGGTTGCATAACTTTGTACATGCCTGTAAACTAGTATTGTGAAATTAAATTATGTTGAAAACAAGATTATGCTAGAGTGATTGAAATAGGACAGTTGGAAATAGTTTTTGGAAAAAAGAGTAGCCTATTGTGTCAGTCTGCTGTTACTTTCTTGGATAGTTTTATAAGCACGTCCTCTTTTTGGTATGAATTATTTGTGTTTTTAATTTGAGTAAACAACACAGAATACAATTTTGTCTTGAATTTATTTATTATTGGAAAATTTATCTTAAAATATTCTTAATAATGTCCACCCTTGAAAATGTCATAACTGTGTTCAGATGAATGGATAAATTTATATCTCTCTCATCTCACATCTTTTTTTTCTCTTGACATTTTAGCATTTTCTTTCTTTGACTACTAGAGAATTAAAACATGTTGGACATAAGTATGTTGTATGTATGTGTGTGTGCCTGTATGTGTGAGTTTGGATTTAATAATTTCCTGATGTAAGAAATTGATCAAAATTCATTGCAAAATTAATGTATGCAACCAAGAGTAATCCTGTGACAACTGGTGTTGAAGAAATATTAATGCCAGCCTATCTATAAGTAAACTGGTCCAGGTGAATAAACTGCAGTACAGTCTATGCTTGCCCATTCATACCAGTAAATCTGTTAATGTACCTTCACATTTGAGAGTAGATCAGAATAATTACGGTATGTATATCATAGAACTCTGAAGGTTAGGGTTACCAAAGTTACGAACCGAGAATATTACCTGCACCAAATACACAATGCATGTTAATAATTGTCCTTGTCATTGCTATTTTGTTCTTATTAGAGAAGTATAGTATATATAACAGTTTTCATTTGTAATTACTATAAAAACGAGAGACCTACATTTCATTGTGAGCATCATCAGGTGGAAGGATATCATATGGACTATCAGAAGCTTGTTGCAAAGGTAACAATTTTTAAAGAAATTAGTGGATTTTGAAGTCATGGTTTTTATATCCAGTTACCAGATTTTGAATTTTATATTAAGGTCCTTTGAAAAGGCAACATATATTTGTATCAGTTACAAGAACAAGCAAATTTAGGTAACTTTTTTTCTGTGTCCGGTTCTGAATCTGAATACATTGTAGTAGAACTAGAACCTGATAAACTAACGTGAAAAAAAGTTTATTCTTTTTTCCTCAATACATTTGCTAAGTTTATAAAGCCTCAGGTAAAGAATAAGAAAAAACCAATAATTAAACTCTATTTCTTGCTAATATTTAACTCTTTCTGGAGGAATGGAAAGACTATAGTTCTACTTGAAAAAATGTTTTCTAGTGTGTGCTTACAAATGACAATGTATGGTTGGTTAAGTGACATCTTTATTTTGAAAAAGCTTTTGAGCCAAAAAAGTATTCTAAGTCATATTTTTTGGTTCACTGTAATATTCATAATCCTTTTGTTCTGTATTCTTTAAAATGTTGCATTTGAGTTTTTAAATAAGACAAAACATCCTCTTTATCACAATATGTCAACTTGTTAGAAAGAACAAAACCCAAGGTATTTATAATCCAAATTAGTGCAGTTGTGGACTTTTAGCATACACATTATAATAAACATATTAATCAAATAAACAGTGATGATCTGTTCACATCAAAATGATTCCCACATAAGGGAACACTTATATATGTTCATGGCACTCTGATTGTTCTGTTATTTTCTTGTGTTTTTAACTTTTGACTCTTAATTCTTTTCTCCCTCAACTACTGAAGTGTTATCATATAGAGAACATGCCGTTTATTTAAGAGAAAACTAACAGAAGTTCTGGAATCAACACAATGGTTTAGTCCTTATATAATTATAAAAAAAACAGTATTACCTTCACAGGGTCTTCTTCCATTCAAGAAACCCAACAAGTAAACTACAATGCTTTTAATAATGATTAAGCTGTTTATTTGGGAGTTTTTGCTATGTATATTTATTTTGAGTAGTTTTCTTGAAAAAATTTCTGGATAAAAGAAACACGACTAAAAAGACATGACTGTATTTTGTATCCTTTCTGGGTTACACTTGTATTGTTTTTCTAAAATCAAGCTTCTTAAAATGTTGATGATCTAAACTTTTCAACTGTCTTAAAAAATTCTTGTGTAATTACTGAGGACTTTTGTTTTCTTTTAAATTGATATGAATAATATCTATTTTGTTTTAGAATATGATTATTTGCTATTATTTTGTTGAGGTAGTAGGAGAGCAATTTAGAAAGCCAAATTATTAAATCCCTAGAGTTCCATATATTTATGGAACTCTAACGTTAAACATATGCAAACATTTAATGTTGTATTTCAAGAGTGATGTGTATTTCCTATGTCCTCTTCTCTCAGCTGGTTCATAGAAAGCATTTCACGTTCCTTTCTCTTTCCTCTTATTCTTCACGCTCCACAAACAAGAAAATAGAACAAACATCATCAGTAGAGCTCGGTCTGCTAAAGTCGTTGACCAAATTTTGCTCAAAGGAGCATTACAAGGGGTATAGAACACCCCTGTGTCTTTTAAAGAAGTGTTTCTATTGATGAATTATTAATTTTATGAGTTTTATTAAACTATGTACCAAACAGGAAAATAAAATGTCAATAAAATAAAAATAAAAATTTTAATATATAATGAGCATTCAGAATAAAGATTTTTAACATCAACTCTTTATCTTCTTACAAGATTTAAAAAATTGCAGTAGAAATAGATTCCTATGTGAACTACAATGAAAATACAAACACAACTCTGCCATCAAATCATCTTTGCTTCAGTTATCACACTAAGGCAGTCTTCGTACATGACAGCAGCATGTTCCATACACAAGTCTTGCTTATACTGATAGCACATGCCTTTGTTTTCCTATCATTTTTGGTGGAACATGCTTGACATCTTGCTGGTCTTCCTGCTTTCTTTGGTGATTTTTGTGATATTTCACCTATCTGCTCACTGATCTGCTCTAGTTCTTTGGGCAGATTTATATTGTTCTTTCTCTGTTGTAATGGATCATTTATCAATTCCAGTCCCAGTCCTCCAAGAAAATTTCTTGTGATATTGTGTGGTGGTGATTTTCTTTGTAGACTGTGACAGTATTTATGTCTCACTTGTTTAGGATCAAATGAAACAAGATCATTGGCCAATGCTTTGTGTTTCAAATAATACCTTTTGTTTAGTTGTAAACCATTTATGAGACCATTTATGGCTTCATTTGTGTTAGGAGTCACTATCAATTTTTGCTTGGAGACAGGGTTTCTGTGTAGTCCACACTGACCTTGAACTCACAGGATCTCCCTACCTCGCCCTTCCATGTGCTGGAATTACAGACACACAGCCTCACTAACAATGTTGTTGTCATTGTGTAATGTTGACAGTATCAATACTGCTTCATTTTTCTTCACCATATCGGAGGCTTCTGTTACGTCTTTCTGAAATCTAAAGATCATACTATATATTTCTCAATTGTGAACTTGCAGCATTTTTCCAGGAAGCTCCACTTTGTTCTTGCAAGTAGTTTCTGTATTGATCAGCTGATGTTCTTTCAGCAAATGTAACATGAATGGGTAACTAGCGAAACAATTGTCAAATGTGACATTTGAGTCACTTTTTGAAATACGTGCAACATGTCTGTTCACAGCATCACACAGCTTACTACTGTACAAATAAGGGCCTGGTGGCTGAGTTCCAAGATAAATTTCTAAATTTAAGGCATCAAATGTCTTTGCATCTACGAGGATGTAAATTTTCATACCATATTTGGAAGATTCATTTGGTGGTATGTATTATCAAAGCTTTCAACAACCACGAAATGATGTAAGTTGTTTGTCTATTGTCATGTATTCATATGATGTATAAAATGCTTGACAGTGCAAAGCAAAGCTTTCAAAAAAGAGGAAATAGCAGCAAAATTGTGGGATTTTTTTTTCTTTCTTAGTGGATCTTTCTGTGGTCAAAACATAATTTTGAAGGAAACCAAATCTATTGAGTATCATCATTGTTCTAAAAATCTTACTGCCACATCTGTCACTTCTCCATAAATTCTTCAGATTCTGATGATTAGAATGATAAAGTCTCACTATGAAGGCTTTCAGTTCAGATAGTGAGGTGTCATGATAAACATATTTTTGAATATTACTCATATAGAATGTTTTACTTGTATTTCATTATTAGTGTGTTTCAAACTATTTTGTAGCATATTGTCCATTACAAACAATGTCCAGCATTGAATTGTAGTGTTGGCATTCCATCCACTAGGTTTCATCCCTGGCAAGAACCTAATAATACTTTCTGGTCTAGTTCTAATATTTGATCATTCAGGTATACATGACCATTTTGTATGATTTTGACTAGTCAAATATTTATTTATGCTACAGCTTTCTTCCTCATCTGAATCAGGGTCCTTCGTTCTGTACTTTTATAGGTGTCTCTTATATTTTACTCTGTCTCAACTTCTTTGGCTGACATGATCTAAATCATCATCAATAGTTGATTCACCAGATGACTCATTTTCAACCTCCCAAAGTTGTAAAAATGGATTTTCATGCAGCACTGTACTGAATTAGGCTAATTCTTAAAGACAATTCTAAAGAAAACATTTAACGAAGCAAATTATAAATACACAAAAATGTAACAGTGCATGACATGGATAAAAGCTCACCTTTTTTACACTTTGACACATGTACACACACCTTGCTGTTCATTGTGCCAAGTAGGTGAACACAGAGATTGTTTCCTATATTCCCCAAGTGCAGCTGCTGAGACGCAACTGGCTACTGCTATGCTACTGCTATGCTAATTTCATTAGTAAAGGATTGTTGGGGTATTTTTTACCCCCTGTGATGCCCCAAGAGTATAAGACCTATACTTCTTTTTTTTGTTTGGTACTGGGGATTGAACTCATGACTGCCTGCTTGCAAAGCAGGTGCTTAAGCCACTGAGCTAAATCCCCAGCCCAAGACCTATACTTCTTAACATAATTACAAGGGCTATTTGTGCTTATGCTTCCAACTTCATTCTGGATACTTCTCTGGGGTTCTCTTGGGTGACACATTACCCAAGCCTTCTGTGGGTTGTTCCCATACAGCCCTAATGGGGAACACCCACCTTGCTCATGCCCCACCAGCTCTCAGTTATGTTTTTTCCTTTTCCAGGAATAAGTGTTCATTCTTCATGTTCCACACCTCCCTGTTGGCTGATTTTCTTTTTCTGGCACTGGGGATTGAACCGACGGCCCTGCACATGTTGGCAAATACTTTTTTCACTGAGCTGTTACCCCATCCCTGCCTGACTGACCCATATTCAACTTTTACTTCTTACTTTACACATTCATCCCTTCAAAAGCTTTATGTCCCACTGGATAACTCCTTTTTTCTTGTTTTCCCAGCTTACTTATCAGCCTGGTGAGTGTGGGACTCCTGTCTGTCCTGGGAGCTCTGGCACACAGTGCCCTTTGGGAAAACACTGGCATGTAATGTATACCATTTGAAGGGTTTTGAAGGAATGCATATTTTGTTCATGTGTATATAACACCTTACCAGGGGCTTTTTGTGACAACCCATGATGGTAGTTATTTGAAAGATGCAGGTTGTCCACATCACTAGATTTGAGAACTGCTGGACCTAGTAAATGGAATGTGGAGTTGTAGGCAGAAATCAAGACTGCCTTGGCAGTGTTTTCCTCTCTAGTACTGTGATAGTTTGGATCTGAAATGCCTCTCCCAAAGGCCTAATTACCAGTCTGTGACACTTTTGGGGTCTGGTTAGAAGCAAGTTATGTGTTTGGGGGTGTGTTCTTAAATGGAGTTATTAGGACCCATGCCCCTTTCTCTCTCACTGTCTGGCCAGCATGTGGCGAGCAACCCTGCTCTGTCTTGACCCTCACCACTGTGATACTCTGTGTGGCAAATAACCATGGCCTGAAACCATAAACTAAAATACGTATTTCCTTCTTCTAAATTTATTATCTTAGGTGCTTTGTTTCAGTGCCAGAAAGCTACCCAAGCTACTAAAAGGCCAATATCCTTACCCTCCCAAATTCATTCCTAACTTCCGGTTTTCTGGCCTGTAATTTGGGGCTACTTAGTAATGAATAATTCTGACTCTGGTGTATGTAAACCAAATAACTGATTTTATAGCAATGGGCATACAATTGGGCTCTAACTGGCTTGTCAATTTGATTAATCATAATTTGATAATTTAGAGGTCTACAAGTCAAGTATTATCCCATTATTCCTAGAGAAATTTTCTAGTTACTCAGTTGTACATTGCTATCACGTAGAATATTGATAATACAAATTGACATGGGTGATGAAATTGAGTTTTATATGGGGATTATTGCGGTGTCAAAAATTTCTGTATTCTTCCTTCTCTCCAGTATCAACAACTGTCTTTCTGTGTGTGTGATCCTGTGAGGTGGGGAGGGCAAGGGTGGTTTAGTGGTAGGGATAGAATGGTCCAGACTCAATAAGAATAACTCTGTATTGGAGAGCATATTATAATCAGTTGTTTCCCCGTAATTGACTGTTGTCTGAAAAAGTTTTGGCGACCCGTAGCCTATTATCTTTGGGCAGGATATTTTGATTTTTAAAGTAGGATATAGTATAGTGAAATGTATCATTATGAAGAATTATTGAAAGAAGTATTCTCATAGGCACTTTTAAAGCAACCAAAATATGTTATGGGTTGTGCCACACTGCCAGCAAAGAGGGAATTATAACAAGTGCTTCTTATTTTCTTAAGACGTCAGTAAACACAGCCCCAACTCACCCTGAATAATTACCACAGAGGCCTGTGCAGTAGTCTTTAAGTGGTAGTTGTTTGTAATCAAGCAGCCTGAATCTTGCCTTGACATAAAGCAGAGGAAGTGGTTAGGAGACAGACCTATAATTATCAGCAGCAGGTGACCATAATGGAATGCCAGCAAGATGTTTAAAGAGGCAAATATTACTTTGGGAAAGACTTCAAGATTGTCAATTTAGACCAAAAGGCATTTAATGTAAAAACTGATTCGAATGCGGTATTTAAAGAATGCTTCTTTGGAAGCAAAGGAAAATGTAATAAATTCCTTCTTTCTCTCCCCACTCCCCTAAATACTATCCAGATATGAAGTGTGAAACAAAATGGAATGTTGCTTTCAAAAAGGGATGATTTAACCTTAGATTTCGTTTTGTTCGTCTTTGTTTTAGTGTCACATAAATAAATTCAATGAATGGTACATTAGTTTCTTTTTAAAACTAATTTTCATAGCTCCAAAAGAAACCACATCTTGGTATCATAATCATGTATGACCAAACTTTTTTCAGTTAATGCACAAAATTTAACATTTCAGTGGCAATATTTTCTATTTGCCACCTTTTTCTAAAAGAAATCATATATTATCTTTTCCCAGAGATACTTAAAAGAATAATGAATCATACGATACAGCATATACAATAAAAATTTAAAATGAAGTTATAAAAGAAATGTTAATTGTCAGCAGATGACACCAGCTCTACTTTTAGCAATGCACTTAGGCAGGTTATTTTGATAATGTAACAGTTCAATATTTCCTTTAAGTTACATAGCACTGTGTTTTATATTGGCTTATTGTAAGAGACATACCTAGGCTAAGGAAAAATAAGAAAACATAATTGCTTTGATAGTTTTCTGGATTTTTAATAAGTAAAAATCTGCCTCGTTCCCTTTCCCACTCCCTTGGCCTGCCTCTCTTCCTCTTCTCCTTTCTTTGCTTCTTTTTTTCTAAGTAAGAATACACTGATTGTTTTTGTGTTGTGGAAATGAATCAAACTCCTGGAACTGAACGTCTCACAGAAAGAGGACTATAGGACCCTGTTCTTTCTCATATGGACTTAACAAGTACTTGAGGGAATATTTGTTTTCCAGCCTAATGCTACTATATGTTTATCATTATGAAAACAAATGGAGAAGTCAGTCATTTGCCAGAATGACTTCAGCTCCCACAATAGTTGAATGTCAAGTCAGTTTAAAAAGAAGACATAAAATTTATTCTGGAAATTTACCAGAACACACTAGCCCTCAAAAATGTGAAGGGAAAGATCGCTGGAGCTAAATTAAACTTAAGTCACACTTGATGCATTATGATTAAGGTAAGTCCATTTAAAATATATATAAGTTATAAATGACCATAGTCTTGTTCAAAGTGAACACTAAATATAGGAGATTCAAAAACAGATTAAAAACAGAAGAAAATGATATTTTATAATTCATCTGCATATTTTGAGTTAGTTGAAATTCATTTTCTTCAGATTGTCAAGTAAACTAAATGTGATATTGAAGCCGTTCTTGATGAAGCCATAGAAAAGCATCCCAGTTATCGACTGGTTTATCAGTAATTAAATTATAATATACATAAAGGGCAAAGATGTGACTAAAACTCTTAATGCAAAATTTAGACCAAATCTGCCTATTTTAACATGTAGTATATTCTGTCAAACCATGGTACAATTTAGTTTTTTTACAGAAAATATACAGTACAGTAAAATTAATTCAGGAAGGATGGATGCTATATCCCATAGAGATAAATGAAGTAGAATAATGAGATACATAGTACTTGTCTTTAGGATACGAGATGGTAGATAGTTATGACAGTAATAAAATATTTTTGTAGAGATAAAGAGAGATCAGTATAAAGACATTAATATGGTTTGGTGCTAAGCTTTCTGTTGGGTAATCCACTGGTTTGAGGAAAGACTGAACACTCTTCATTGCCCCTAGCAAGTACAGCGTCATTATCGGAGAGGCTACTGGAAATGTTTCCTTAGGGCTGTGCAGGATTTTGCCCTCTTTGCAGCTTCTTCCCTTTTCAGTTTTATGAGCAACAATTTCTTTAGGTTTCTCTTGTTAACAGCTTCTGTGTTTATGTTGAAGAAAGGAGTTACACGGAGATTGGGCCCGTCTTTAGTCCAG
Organism: Dolichotis patagonum; assembly: GCA_004027295.1. Classification (NCBI taxonomy): domain Eukaryota; kingdom Metazoa; phylum Chordata; class Mammalia; order Rodentia; family Caviidae; genus Dolichotis; species Dolichotis patagonum. The sequence continues at coordinate 48,911 of PVJX010007435.1, read as the reverse complement.
AGTGACTGTCCGCCTTTCCTCTCCTGAGTGAGTCTCCCAGCCAGACTCGCTGTTTTCCTGCACTCTGTAGCTGGGCCACTGGAGCCAGACATGACCGCCCCGCTCAGCAGCAGGACTTGGGTTTGTCAAGTTGTGCTTTTAAATAGTTTTACATCTTTTAATACTTGTTTGGAGTTTGAGTGGCGGTCCTTGGTGCTCTGATATTTACAAAATGATGTCAGAGATCAAAGGTATAAGATGACTGTGTTAGACATTTGCTCTTCTAAAGGCTATGTGAGGCAGGGGGATCCAGTGCCTGAATCGCGTGGTGTGGGTGGGAATATTGATAGATGGAAGCAAAAACCACCTGTAGAACTACTTGAGAGCCAGTTTTAGAAGTTTGATAACTGACCAAAATTCTTCAGGGAACTTTAAACTGAAAGGGCCAAAGGAATTTCTATGAATGACTCTGAAACTTAAATTTTAACCTCAAAACATAAGAATATTTTGGTCTAACATTTGTTACAAGTAAATTTTAATAGATATTTAATAGATATTAACTTAAGTTTGGCTGTGTCATAAATTTTAGAGTTGTAATTTATTTACTTCATCCTTTTAAAAAGACTGTGGTATTTAAAAAAAATTTTTTTTTTCTTTTGGTATGGCTGGAGTAAACACTATAAGATTCCAGAGACTATTTCTGAGCCTCTGGTATTTCCCAGTTTTAGAAAAGTGTATGTTAAACCAGTGATAAAAATGTAGGAGAGGAATATAAGGCAATTTTGCAGTGTAGTCACAGACCTTTGGTAGACTCATTCATATTAAAGCTTCTCAATTGATTGGATTAAACTAATTTGGATTAAGATGAAAATCATCTTTGCATTTTCTCATATGAATTTAGCATAATTCTTAGGTTGCATTCTTTTTACTTGGCGTGCTCATTACAAGTGTATAAAACTACGCGATTGATTTTTCCTAAAATATATGAAATTAACCATCATAAATTGTTCTGAATTTCTTACCATGTTAAGTGCATATATAAAATGTGTATTGATATAGGTATCTCCATTTGATAGGCACTTAGAGGCCATGAAAAAGACATGGAGCCTGAGAGTTGCTGTAATATTTCACAAACCTAAGCTTACTGCGTAAGAATCAGAAGTCTTTAATTTTATTTATCCACACAATTTGGTAATACTGATCCAAGCTCTAATTTTCAATTGTGTATCTTAGTTATTGAGTGAGTTAATGTATTATTTCTCAATAAATGCAGTTTATTAACTATGCAATATAAAACATTATCTAAGGCAGGAAAATCTAACAAATGTTATAATTTTAAATTATAATTTACTGTTATGATTAACAGTAATTAATATTCAATAGTTACTAGTTTATATCTTGCTCATAGTAGTTTCAGAATTAAATATGCTTTATTTGTATATATATTTTTTGAGTTTTTCAAGGAGCAAAATAGAAGATAGATAAAGAGTAGGGAAAAGTTTGAATAATTCTCCAAATTACCTATTTCATTGTTTCAAAAGTATTTTAATATATGTGCTAATTTGTTTCATTGAAAAGAAAGTTTTGTATCATTATATATTTGTTTCTTCTTTATAAGGGAGAATTTTTTCTATCCCTTATACTGTGAGTAGTTACTTGGAAAATACACAGTGTATTAACTCTTCTTCTTTGTTATGAAATTTTATGTTTTCATAAGGCAAAAGAGAAATACACTGTGTCCTTTGTCCTTGAAAAGTTACTGTACTTCTGTAAAGTGGAAGAAAGTCATTAACCACACAGTTGCTTTTCCTGCCTGTGACAGACGGGTGCTTTGTCATGCTCCTTCAGTCTATCATTATGCACATTTGAATTTTTATTAAGCACATGGTAGCTGTCATTGCACCTCTAGAATTGTCACCAAATGACTTTCACCTTTGGGAAGTGCTCTATTAACCACAGAACACAAAAGAGCAAAACGTGGCAGTATCTTTCTATGACTTGATTGTCTTGTCTTAGTTGATTAAAATCAAATTGAATTGAATGAGCCCAAATGACTTTCTGAACTGAAAAGAATAGTTTCAAACAAGTATCTTGGATGCCACAAAATATACTGGCTATATGATCATAGAGAGCACATGTGTAATTGTGATCTCACTGTCACTTTTCAAGGACAAAGGACACAGATTGTAAGTGGTGATCAAAATGTCCAGTGAAGTTGAAATTTTAAAAGTACAACTTTGAAGGCTCATTGCATTAATCTCCCTCAGAGTACTCTCTGCACTTTGAACACACTTACCTCATCATTCTTGCTCCCTTTGGAGCAGTTCTGGAAGTCCTCTTTCATGAATGTCTTCATGGTGAAATTCAAAATACGGAGAGTGCACACACCATCCAATGGAAATGCAGGCTCACAAAACCATTTCATTGTGTCCTTATGCACTGTATTCATGTGATCTGGTGCCATATGACTTCTGGTTCTTTCCCAAAGTCAAAAGGACCATGAAAGGCAAACATTCGAATCAATTCATGACATGCGGGCAACAACCAGAGCACAACTAAAGACATTTACAAAAGAAAACTTCTAAAACAGCTTCAGTACGTGACAAGGATAAGATGAGTATGTTCAAAGATGGGGGTAGGGAAGTATTTTGAGGAGATTAACAGCAATGTGTCTTTTACTGTAATACTTTTTTGAAATTTAAATATTCATCATATTTATTTTTCTATTCAACATCATTTATTGACTAGTAACCTTGAAGCCATCTTAGCTCATGCAGGTGTATTCTATAATGTTGCACAACAAAAAAGCATAAAGTTTCATTTTTTTTTTAGTACTTATCCCTTGTTAGAGAACACAAGACTGTGTAATTCTTTGTCTTTAGAAATAGTTGTAGCACATTAAAAAGAAGATAGTATGTGATTTAAAAAAATACTTAGTTGAAAACTTTGGTAACATTTTGAGCTGTATTTTTTTAAAATTTTATTTAAAGAGAGAAAAAAACAACAAAACAAAACAGAAAAAAGGGTAGCAATAATACAGAATTCCAAAAAAGAAAAGAACAAAAAACACTAAGAAATCACTACTTGATAAGTTACATACTGTCATCTTGGAAATAGTTGTTCAAGTTACAAAAGTAATGCATACAACGTAGACATTCAAACAGTGAGACTGTTAACAGTTCTGCTCAACAATCAAACAAAAACAGTAATATGGTCATCTATCTTACACACTTAAACATATATGCAGTTATAGCCTTTAGAGCCCTTTCTTTTCCTCTCTTTTTTATAGTAGCAATTACGCATTTTGGGTTTTATTATTCCTACAGTTCTTATTACTTTTTATAGAATACACAATGTGATATTTATAAATATAATTCTTATTTATGTCACTAATGAGGATAGTCTCAAGTTGTTTCCATTTCCCTATGAAGGCCTCAAGACCATCCTTTTTCACAGGTGAGTAATGCTGCATTGTATAAAAATACCACATCTTTTCATCCACTCTTCCCTTGATGGGCATCTTGGTTGTTTCCAAGATTTAGCTATTACAAAATTGTGCTGCTATGAACATGGGTGCACATATATCACTGTGATAGGAACTTTTCAGTTTTTTTGGGAAAATACCCAGGAGGGGAATAGCTGGATTGAATGGAGCTTCCAGTCCTAATCTTTTGAGAATTCTCCATACTGATTTCCATAGTGGTTGCACCAGTCTACACTCCCACCAACAGTGGAGCAATGTTCCTTTTTACCCACAGCCTAGCCAACATTTGTTATCAGTTGATTTCTTGATGGCAACTATTCTTTCTGGTGTGAGATGAAATCTCAATGTTGTTTTAATTTGCATTTCTCGAATGACCAGTGATGGTGAACATTTCTTCATGCATTTATTTGCCATTTGTATATCTTCATCTGAGATCTGTGTGTTCATCTCAGATGCCCATTTTTGGAGAGAGTCTTTGAATTTGGGGGGCTTGATGTTGAGCTGTATTTTTTTATACTGTTTTATCTTGTGGAATTTACAAAAGCTAGTTCATTGAAAACTTTTAGAAAGAAAGCTGAAGAATAATCACTGAGTAAAAAAGATGATTGTTACAGACTCATAGTAATAAATTATAAAAAATAGTCTTGTAAAATTAGAGGAGGATGAGGTTGGACTTCTGCTCAGGATTAGGAAGCAGACCTGGTTTGTGTTAGTACCTGACCGCTCACAGGTGTTTTGGGAAGAAGCGTGAACACAGGAAAACGTGCGATCTCTCTACTCAGTTGGAACTGGAGAGCAAGGCCAGCAGATTGGGGGTGGGTACTCTCTGGCTTGCTGCTCGTGGGCATGTTGGACGTCCTCTTGGCGTGTGGGCTTCCAAATGTGTTCCATCAACCTTGCATTGTTTCTTTGCTGTGACAGGAGCATGTGGGGGGAGGGCTTGCTCTAATTCAACCAGGCTTCAGTGACCCACCAATTTGGCATCATTTTTTAAAAAAAGATCACACAAGAAATTGAAATGCAGATGAGGAACCAACTTGCCTCGTTTTCAGAAACTTGACCGACCCAGAACATATATTTTGCAGACAAGGAAACAGACCCCCCACGGAGTGCAGAGTTCACACCAGTGTTAATAGGGACTTGGGATCACGGTTCCTGTCCCTGTCTCCCAGTTCTAGCTGCTATCTACCATGCAGCACTGCATCTTCAGCCGCCCGCAGATGGATTTATATTTTGTGCCTCCGAGCCTTATTCTTCTTTGGCAGACCCAGTGTCACAGTTTTGATGCCTACTGGGCTGAAAGGATTATATGACTAAGTGGACTGAGTGGAGGATGACAGATAACACAGAATGGTATCGAGCTGGAGAGAGAAACGGTCCATTTAACCCACATAGGCTTCACGTCCTCCCTGCAGGAACAGCGGTCTGATATGGTGGCAGCTTCTAGTTTTTCAAAAAAGCCAGATTTTAGTTGCTGTTTGAAATTTCTTGTGCAGGGCAGGCCAAAGAAAACATGCATGCCAGGTGGGCCTTGGCCAGCTGCTGGCCAGATTGTAGACTCCACCTAGCTGCAGATTCCTTGTCTCACAGCAGCAATGATTATAGCCCCTGCTGCTTAAAACACCCAAGGCCTAATTTATGTGCTGGCTGTTTTAATCTTCACAACCCAGTGCTGAAGTTGAGGAAACTGAGGCTCCACCAGTTGGAATTTGCAAGAGTCAAACAGCTATAGACAGGGCTAGAATTAGAGGACCATGTCTGATGCCGCAGCTCTTGATCTCCTCTGACAGCCTGCAGGCTCCCAGAGGGAACATCATTGCTCAGTGGACTAAAGCTGTTGTGGAATCTGCGCATGCGCTGAAGGCCATTTCACTTCAGCTTTTTAAACATGTTTTCAAACATGTACTGAATTGCACTATGTAAAAAGTATCGTTACACTTACTCTGAAGATGAAGGGTAACTTTGTGTAAAGAGTGGTGTTTGGCTCATGATGAACAAGCAAGCATGGGCTGTAGTGATTTCTAGAATTTAAATCACTAGTGTAATAAAATTCCAGCTGCCTATTCAGTTGACTTCTGATTGCGTTGACATATATTCATATTTTTCTTCTGGAAAAAAATCAAATTATTTGTACACCATAGAAAGAGGTGAAATTAAGGGTTTTGAAAGCTGTATTAGGGAACTGATAATTTTGACATTTAATATTACAGTTATAATTGTTTTAATTTAATATATGTATCTGGAAATTGGAACTCTAATGACTCTAAAGTTTACTGTGTGTTTTTTATAGTATATCAGTGTAACTGCAATTATAAAATTATTTTGCTATTATCTTGTTCTTTCAACTTTGAGTACAAAATTGTCATTTTAATGAAATGTTTTTGAAAAGTATTTCCTAATACTTCCATTATTTTATCTCTTACTCCCAGTACAGCTATACACCCTCCCACAAGCTACACCCCTCCCCAGTTTCACAGCCCCACCTCACCCTCTCCACAGCCGTAGCTTTTCATCTGTCCTGATGTCCACGCCTGCTGCATGCAGAGATGATCGGTTATGTCAAACGAAAAGCAATGGGAACTCTCCACGGGATGGACACTGTAGTGGCTGTTGCTGCTCACTGGTCCTGATCTCCTTTACTGGCCCAGTGCACGCATCCCCCAGCTGCTGTGGGCTGGCAGCTAAAGGCTCACAGCTGCCCTCTCCTCTTTTGTGCAGAGAGCTGCCTTTGGCTGAACCAAGAGCTGCTTTGCCCAGTAGGACTTCCTCAAGATGAGAACAGTTCTGCTGGCAGTTCCTGGCTCAGCACTCCCTGTGACGAGGCTGTGGCTGTCCCTCACTAAGCCACATTGGTGTTTGGCTGTTCCTCTGCCCTACCTGAGCCTACAGTCTTCTTCCTGAGGTCTTCCCTCAGCGAGTGCAGTCCCAGAATGAAGATGCTCTTTCAGGCAGCCTTGGCGAAAGTAGATAGTAGGCTGTCCGCTAGTGTTGCTGAAATGCTGAACTTGCCACAACAGTGTGCCTGCAAGGGAAAGACCTTCTCATTTCCTGTTCTGTGTTGTGTCTTGGGTAACCCGAGTAGCCTTTGGAGTCTCTGCAAAGAACGACCATGAGAACATGTGGCTCGGGAGGCTGTTCTCCCCAGCAGTCACTAACGCAGGTAAAAATCACTAGTAGTAGAAAAAGGAAAAGAGGTGAAGATTGAAGTAATATAGCGACTTCAGTAATTGGGCTATGAATTACAGCAGTCCTTGGTATTGAAAGTAATGGTGTTAATGGAATCTAGTATGATTTTGGAGCTTGACTTTCAACTGTAGACCTTTAAAGACTAACTGAAAATGAAATACAGTTTCTTTTCTGCATAGGTTAAAAACAAGTCAGACTGTTTTTTTCATATACTTTTTCATGTTAACTTTATAAAGATTAAAATTTTTACATTTTACTGAAACGTCTCATTCTGTCTCTGTCCCTTTCATCCTCATGTGTCATGACATGCGATACCTTTCCCCTCACATCTTCTTTCAGAATGGCTTTCATCCAACTTCACCTATTTGTATTGAAACAAAATACTAACATTCTGCTGTAAGACAAGTAAAGCTCCTGTGTATTTTCAGGGTAGCAGTATATGACTTAATGAGAGTTGCCTTTTCATTCTTTTAAAGAAAGGGTATTTTCCAATTATTGTTTTATATACATAACTGAATATATAGAAAACATAGATGTGTCCTATTCCTTTATACAATGTTTACATAATGCCTTTTTTTAACATGCAGCTGTTTAGCTAGGGACTTATTTGTAGATGATTTTGGCAAATTGAATGTGATTTAGTATATATAATTAATTAAGTCAGAAATAAATTACTAAAAGAAACTTGGTCTTTTTTTAGGGAAAAATGCACATTTCTGACATTTATTTTTAATTTGAGATTCATTATGTTGAAATGCATAATTTGTAACTGCCAATTTTCCCATTCACCAGTCCAAGACTGAATTGAATGATGAAATTAAATAGATTATATTTGTTTTTTCATAATTTTAACCTATTTTATTTTCCTTATAGTCTGTGATACATAAAAATGAATAAGAACTTTTTAAAATATATGATTACTTTGTTCTGGAATAAACAATTTTTAGCAAGTACTCTGGAAAGTGTGTGAAGATTTGTATGCCTTTTTGGCCTCGCTTTTTTCATGGACTAAATGTTTTCTCATCCAAAATTCATATATTAAGCTGCTAATCCTCAGTGTGATGGGGTGTGAAGGTGCTCAGGAGGAGATCAAATGAAGGACAAAGCTCACTTGGTGGGATTGGTGCCCTGACAGAAGAGCAGGGGTGACTTCCTGGGTATCTGAGGGTACCCTTCCGGAAAAGGCCATAACCTTTCCCAGGAACATAACCAGGAGGGGGCCCTTACCAGGAGCCAACTATGCTGGCCCCACGCTCCTGAACTTCCAGCTTGGAGATACCACAGACAGATGTTTGTTGCTTTTGCCACCCAATCCATGGGAATGTGATACAGCAGCCAAACCCGACTCACACAGTATTTTTAGAAGGGGTGCTAATTTAGGTAATTACCTACAAGACTACCTAGGAACAGGAGGTCCCAGATGACTAATGAAAAGCATATACTTGAAAATTTCCTGAAGAATAGTTTTTAAATGCAGATTCTCCTATGACTCAAGAAATCTCAGTTTTGTGTTGCTCTATTTTAGTCCCTTATTCAGAGAAATTATCTCTCTCTTGATGAAAGTGTATCAGAATTCAGATGTACTGTACTTTTACCATTATGCATTTGGGAGTTTAAGAAAATAATAGTACCTGAACACATACAATGACTCAGTCATAAAAAAAGGTAAACGTTAGATTTTATTCCTGATTTCCATTTAGATCTCACTTGATATAGTCTTCACCTTTTAAATTAGATGATCCTGGAACAATAACTTAACAAAACATCTAGAAACACTTTCATGTTCTGTATATGGAGACCACATGATCTAGCAAAAATATAGAAATCTCCATCAAGTTTGATGCTCTCTGTAATCTTGAGAAAGTTATTTTACCTCTTTGAGGCTTCAATCCTTTACTCACCTCAGAATTTTTGGAGAGTTAGCAGAGATCCTGAAAAACTAAGACTTCGTCTTAGCATTGTTCGTGGAATGATTCTGGGTAATTACCAGTGATTCTCACGTATTTGCAATGTCTGAATTAATGACCCTTTGGGGAGTAAAGCTTCTTCATTAGGAAGTCAGCATGCTCCAGAACCCCTTTATAGACCTCTCTTTTGAATCTGCAGGCATTTGCAGTTTTGCAAGACAAAAATACCTTAAGCCATGCTTGCAGTTTCAGGCTAAAGGTAAGTAGGGCAGACAGTAGAAGAAATAGGAAATCCATAAAATGTCTCCCATTTCTGTCTTCTTGTGTGCTCTGGACAATTAAAACACAGTTAAGACTCCATGAGTTAATTCCATCACTTTTATTGATATAGAAGAGTGTTTGCTCGGAAGAAGTTAGACAAATGGCTTGCTTCTTATCTTAGGCCAAGGAGTTGTATCAAAATGTTGCCCCGCTCTGCATTTGAAGGATGAAGGATAAAAACTGTATAGTGGTGGATGTAAATGGGTTGTGAGTGTGGGTACCTGCATGGGTGTTTATATTTGTTTTCCTCTTGAAGTTTTCAGAGTTAGTAAGTGAAGCAGTATTTTGGGCCACTGGGTTTTAGTAATGTGATGGTGGCAGTCACAAAATAATCTTAGGTCTGTGTTTTAAGCTTTCCAGAAAGATAATCACACTAGGATAGTCAGGCTGGGGTGACAGCCTGAAGATCAGAGGTTCCTAGTTTCTCCCTGAGAGTGGGCCCCTGCCTCCCGTCTGGCCTTGCTGCAGCAGGGAGGCATCCAGGTCCACATGTGAGGGCTTTGAGTGTCAGTTATTACTTCTCTAAAGTGTCTTTTTCTCAACCAAATTCCTGCGGTTTTATATCCAAAATTTTAATAAGACTCTCATTTACTCTTTTGACATCTTTAAGCACTATTTTGCAAATGTTGATACAACCATCGAGAGACATTTCACAGTGGCCAGTGGTGATCTGCTGTCTGCTATTTTGCTACTCCCAAAAGAGAATCCCAAATAACCAGTAGAAAATAGACTTGATTTCTCTGGTAACATTCATGTTTTCTCTCTCCCCTCTCTTTCTCTCTTCCCCTCTCCCTCCCTCTCGCCTTTTCTCCCTCCCTGTTGTTCTCCCTCTTCTTACTGTCTTCTCCTCTCTCTCCCTCTTTCTCTTCTTTTTCTTCTTCCTCTATCCTCCTCCTTCAAAAAAGATGCTTTTTATTTAGACTAATCCTTCTAATTCTGTAATATCCAAACACTTCAAGTCAGTGTATTTCTTGCTAGAACTTCATCAAAAAATATTATACAAACTGGTTGATAAAGACTTAAATATGAAGAAAGCAACATTTTCACCAAGAGGTCATTAATATTTATTTAATTATACTTTGAGTTCAAATCCTACACAAGATTTTATTTGGTTGCTTTTCTATAAGTGAAATAAAATATAACTCATAAAGATTAGATAGTTAAAATCACTTATGCCTATTGCAAATGATAAGTACGCTTCTTCAGGGTGAGTACTACAGTTGCAGTCAATTTCCTAGGATTTCTTTCATTTTTATATACCTTGTGCTGGATCTTCAGATAGTTTTCCTCAAAAATATACATATTCTGAGTTAAGTTTTGAAACATTGTGACTGAAGTTCATACCGTAATCACCAGATCAGAGTTTACCAAGTTACCAAACTCCCTTTTACGGAGTTTGAATCTTATCACTGTTTAGAGACTTCTCCCTTAGGTTTCTCAATTCACAGACAAATGGAGTGTTGCTAGAAGAAAGGGAAAGAGAATTATCATCTTGTTAAATACAAATCTTGTGTGCTAGGTAGCCTGTGATTCATTTGGAGTGAGAAAGTGGCTCTTGTATTTTCCAACACTGTCACCAGTGACACTTCAACCAAACATAAAGGAGATTGCGTAGCTTTAGTTCTGGAAATCTGGCAGGGTATGGCCTTCCCTCTGTGGTTTATCAGTTCTTGGACGTGGACTGCAGGGTTATGTTGAGTAACACATTCACTATCTCAGTCTTTCCTCATTAAGGAAAAAAAAACCCTGCCATCAAGTGATCCATGTTTAGAGTTAATGCAGTTGCTAACATCTCCCAGATGTTTTAACGTCACTTATGTCATTTAAAGAGTTTATAAATGTGATTTGTCTACTGGTTTATTCTTTTTTGGGGGAAAGATTATCTTTCTGCTAGAGGAAAAGAAAAACTAAATCAGAGATTCAATGAGTTACTTAACATATTTACAGTATGTTTAGAAACTGCTGAAATGCAGAGTATGTGATCAATGGCACATTCTCATACAGAACGTATTTGCACTCGGTAAGCAAATGTGACTGTGTCAGAGTGACCAGCTGTCTGCTTAGTGGTATACTTTTTAATATATGTGCCTTTTCATGACCACAAATATTATGCTAGGGAAATAACAGAATCCCCGCCTTTGAAGGCTGTAGCTGTGCAGTATGAGGTACAGCATGAGGTTACTAGTTTCTTTCTCAAAAATATTGCTTGATATTTTAGGAGTACTTCAATCTGATTAGCTTTTTGTTCATTTTTCCCCAGGTTTTGTGTTGTTTTGATTTTAATTGTGCATATATGTGATTATGATGCAGCTGGGAAAGCCTCTTTTCCCTGTTTATATAGTGTGTACCAGTCACCTTGCTGTGGGTTCACATGCAGTAAGCATGGCTCAACGTCAGCTCACTGGAGCTTGGAAATCCCCTAAATTACAGATTACCATATAAGTAAACACTAAGAAGATGCCAAATTTCAAGAGATAGGAAGCATATCTAGAGGAAGCAGGAATTTTCTCAGTTGTGTCGAAGGAACAAGATAGCAGGATTTTGCATTTGACTAACACTTTAATATTTTGTCATAATTATCAATTTTAATAGTTGTTTGTATATAGCTTTATATCTCATAAAGGAAGGTCCATGTGTTATGACAGTCTTTGAAAAAAAAAGAAGCGGATATGGGTTTTATCCCCCCAAGTTACAGGGGTGGCAATTAACGAGGAAGTGATTGAGCCATGAACATACCTGCCTTCTGAGCTTCCATGACCATTGCTACCTGTAAACCGTGTCCCGGGACTCCCTGCATGTGTCCCACAGGAAACGCAGCAACTCGGCCCTTGCTGCAGGTCCTTTGGGGCACACAGGGAGTGTCATTCCAAGAAGAGATTTTAAAATGTGTGGGTGGCATGGAGCCTTCTGTTGCTTGGCTCTACAAGGTGGTAAACACCAGATACAAACGTTGATGTGACGACTGTCCAGGCTGATGAGCATGTTCACTTTGATTGCAAGAGTGGTGGTCTTCAGCGTGGTGCTTGGAGAAGCTCTAAGAAGAGCGGGAGCTTTTGCCAGCCCAGTGATTCTCTCCAGTCTCCAGGCCTCTGTGCTCACTCTGAGGCGGGCAGCTGAGCCCTGCTGGGTGTCACACACATGCTTCTGTTGTCTCCCCATGCGCTATGCCACAGGCTTTGGAAGACAAGGCATTTGTTTCTCATAATCTGAAAAGTCCACTCCATGTCCAGTAGTTTTCTTTTGCTAAAACTGAAGGTTATGTGCGTGTTTGCTCTCCATCTGAAACCCACTGTTTATGTTTTGGTTCAGTGAATGAAAGGTATTTCAAACCACAGAATATTCTATCCCAGACAGTATTACAGTTACTTATTTAACATGTAGAACCTCCAATCCAGAGATTATGTGAAGAATTTTTTTATGTAAAGAACCACTTACTGGGTCAAATCAAGATAATATATTCTATTCAAGTATCAAAAATATGCCCCTTTTTAATTATATTTTATTTTATCCAAATAAACTAATAGACTATAACTAAATTATATTTTAAAGATTCACTTTGGAACTGTAACTAAACATTACTCATAGTAATGGAAAAAAATGGAATTTTTTTCCCCATGAGTGACCCAATACAAAAGTGTGTACATTTGTAGTTACTTAACTTTTTATTTGACTTGCACTATGTAAACACAGCTTACAAGTTTTAATATAAAATTTGATATGCTCTTAAATGAATATATAGAAGTAATATCTGTATACACACAATACTACATTATTTAGAGATTGGCAAATGTTTGAGAAATTTGTGACATCCATGTATAGTCTCAAGACTGCACGCTTTCATTTTAGCCAAATCTGCCATCCAACTCTAGAACACGAAAATTTGAGTTTTCAAGTAAAAATTGCTGAAAATGCTTTTAAAAATGTTTATATGAAAAATGACCTTTGTTTTAACAATCATTATTTCAAATTAACTGCTCTTAGATGTGTTAGGTGTTTTTTCCCTTTAGATATATGTTGAACATCTGTTGACTATTGGTTATACATAGTAAGTAATTACAGCTATTTAACTGCATTATTTGTGCTTAACATTCACTTCTTTTTCAACCATAAAGGAAAATTTTATATGCTTTCGATTATCCATTTTACTCAGCTTACACAAACAGGTTCACTGAGAAAAAAACTAATGTATTAAGCACAAACACCTTATTTTAAAGTGTAAGATAGTAAATACTCCTTAAGAATGCTGCCAGTAGGGTTTCATATCGATGGTATAACTACAGATTCAGTTCTGTCATTATTCCCTATTAGTTGTTTAAATTTTGGCAAGACCCCTAATAGTTTGAGCCTCAATTTGTCCACCTGTAAAATTAAGGCTGTAATGCCTCACAGGTGCTGGTCCTCTTGTGATGATTTCTAGAGAATACATATTTGAAAGCAGCATGTACCTTAATTAGGAATTGGATTACAATACATAAATTACCTATATTCTAGGAGAAACCTAATTGTGTAAGAAAATACTCTGAATACTATTTCTGAATTATTGTTAGTTTTCCATATTGCATATGTAAATATGAATGCCACCTTACATTATAGATAATCTAGTCTTTCTTTAAAAATTGGATGTATTTCAACATTACTGTGTTATGGAGACAGGGAAATATCAAGGAATAAATCGGCCTTCATATATTTATTGATTCAATAAATATTTATTGAGTCCTTACTATTTGCTGAGTACCTTTTTTTGTATCTAAAGATTGAGTGTAAATAAAGCTGTATGTGCTTCTTGCCTTCCTAGGTCACACAGGGAAGTATATGAGATAAGCAGTGATGAGTGATATAGGAAATTATTTAACTGCAATTATGATAAGTGCCTCGAAGGAAAGGAACAGTAAATCATACACATTTATGACAACTTGTGGATGTTGCCAAGGAAAGCGTCTGAGAAGAGGTTGTTTGACCTCTAAATGATTCCTAACAATTAGCCAAGCATAAAAAAAAATTCCAATTCACTGCTGAGCTCCAATAGAACTACAAGGTTTTGTAAATTAGTCAAAGCATAACTAAATTCACACACAGTTTTAAATATCTGCATTCATTTTATGCTGTAATTAACAGAGAATGGGAGTCCCCCCCATTTTTCTTTTAATTGAGATACATAAAATAATGAATAGTTGTTGCAAACTGTGTTAATTGACTTTTATAATCAAGTTTCCTGATAATAGATTTGGTCTTTGGTTATTGTATATAATTGATATATAATTGATATAATTGATATATAATTGATAACTTTTGAATTCTTACCTAAACAAAGTCAGGGAAAGAGACCTTAGAAGAATGAAGGAAATGTTATGAAAGTGAAAAACTTATTCATAGAAAGCTGTTTTGAGAAACAGGAAGTTTATTTGTGGCTAACTTATCAAATCTGGTGTTAATAATCAAGTCATCTACCCAAAGGATAGGGTAGCACATACTTTATATAACCCCACATTATTCAAGTTGTGTGTTTTAAGATTTTAAAAACTCAAGTAAAGCAATATGAGTTCTAGACTTAGAATCCATGTGTTTGCAAAATAAATTATCTGTCCAAACAAATTAGACTCACATTTAAGAGGCTCATCATGGTGTCTGACAATATATAAGCACCCATGAAAGACATGCTTAACTTTGAATTTTCAAACTTCTGAAATACTCAAAAGGGATTTGCCAAGCTGCCATGAAGTTCTGCTATTGTACAAATGGCCACCCTACTTCACTTATTTCTCCCTTAAATTTGGTATTAGGTTATTTACAAATAGATACATATTTGTAATTATGTAAATATATATACATACACACTGTTTATAAATATGTAAATTTGTGTGTATACCCACACACATATATGTATATGTATATGTATATGTATATGTATATGTATATGTATATTTATATTTTAGGTGGTACACAGCAATAGTAATAAAATAATAGGATATATATATGTTTTTGTATATTCTGTTCATGTGTTTATATATATATATTAAGCTCAAACTTTGTGAGGAAATTCATATGAATTATTATGAAATTTTGTCATAATTTGCCTGCTCATGAGGAACAAGAAAAAGTAATACTCAGACATACTAATGCTGGCAGATCTTTAAAGTTCTAAAAGAGTTCCAGTTATATCATGAGATAATATAACAGAAGGAGAAGTTTATGAGGGAAAATTGCCCCCTGACTCAGCGAGATTATAATGTATTTGTTTCTCTATCCATTACCTTCTTATCACGTTATGAATGGAGGCACCACTTAGCACACTGGCGGTGTGCGCCTGGCATGCTGAACCTTAATCTAGCTAATGCCCCCATTGCAAGACATAAATAGATTACAAGGAAAAATTCAATATTTCTCTCCCCTCTCCCTCCAGAGCAGCCCACATTAGTTGTTTCCTGCCATATAATTGCATTACATGCAGGGATGTGATCCACGGTTAATGGCAGTCACAGTCAACTGTCACTTTGCTTTTAGCCTGGGTCACTCAGTGTAATTTACATATTTAGCACTATGACAAGAACTAGGTTTGTCAAACCACTTGTGGAGGTTGCCATGCTAGCCTCTGTCAGAAACAAACAAACAAAAATAACAACCCTGCTGCTATTGTTTCTTTTCCTCCTGAGAGACACTTTTGCCAGTGAGTAAACCACATAAACCCCACAGCATGTGCAAGGTGAACTTATGAATTCATCAAGAACGTTTATGTCCTTAGAACTGTTGACTACTGGATGAGCATTTCTGAGTAGTGATTTTTATTATCTGAAAATTAATGTTTTCTCAGTATTTTCAGCAGTTAGGCTGACTTTGAAAAAATTAAAACAAGAATTTATATTTCCTTAGTAAGTAGCACATACCTGTTTATTCCCTTAAATCTGGCATGAAAACAGTGAAAATGTAACTCATCAGAGTCATTAGCAAGACAGTTATAGTTCCACAGGAAAGAATCTTTAAGCCCGATTGAAATGGAGCATGATATGTTTTAAGAGATCATGCAAAGAGATAATTTAAATGCACCAAAGTCATTCCATTTTTTAAAATAAAAAAGAGATGACTTCAATGTCCTAGGATTATAAGAATGAAATGAGAAGTCCTCTTGTTGCTTTATTTATACGTGAGCACTCTTCAGAACCAAGCTGTGTCCCATGTTGTTCAGGAAGGAGAGAATTAGATGACTGCAGTGTGTGAGAGAAACTCTCCCTGTTACTTAACAGTTTCTCAGTCAGCATGTCAGTCTGTCATTATAAATACCTGGGTTCAGTCCACATTTCATGTCTCATCACAGTATGTTGGTACATGTGAAGTACAAAAGCAAATTTTCCGTATTTATTCATATTTTTCAAGGGTTTCCTAGTCAGATTTGCACTTGATGCTCTCTGGTGAACCTGAGAGAAACACAGCTTCCTGTAGATTAAGGATAGGTTAGGCCCCTCATGTTCTGGCCTCTGCTTTTTGTCTCCTGCAGCCCGTTTTTATTTCTATATTTTACTTTTAATGTTACGCTTTTCAAAACTCTGAGTGCCAAGTGACTGACATGCTGTTTCCTCCTCATCCAAAGAGTCTTCACTTTTCCTGAAACTTTCTTTCAAAGCAAGATGATTTTGACCAGAGGAACCTCTCTCACATCTTATTCCAAAAAATGGCCAGGTTGTGCCCTCTCCCCCAGGGTCCTCAGAAGAAATTTCTACCTTTTTGCCACTGGGGTCATGGGCACAGGTCTATTGTTTGGATTTTTGCATTGTGTGGTTCTGAATATGCCTTTTGTTCCACATGTAGAAGGAAACCCTTCAAGAATGGATCATCGTGGGTCTCTTCTTTATGCATCCAGCAGGGGCCACTCACTGGGCTCTAAGATCCCACTGTATCCACAGAGCCTTCATAGGAGCTCTGCAGATGTCTACTGAGTGAATAAATTCATTTAAATGTTAAGAGGAGAAGCCGTTAGCTAAACAGATGTAGATTGTTGACCGGTGGTTAAACATTGCTCCATCAGTTTCTGTATCTTGTTAGGCTTTTTCCCTGTATGTGAGTTAACTATGATGAACATTTAACAGTTCCAGCCAGCACTAATACTTGACACCTCATAGCTAGCATGTGGAGAAGCAGCTTCCATCTTTCCTTCCTCATGTGGTGGAGCATTTTTAGCTTATCTAACATGCCATAAAGGTATTGAAGTTAGAAAACGCTGAACTTGAGATGAATAAGGATCTAAAGCGATCTGTTCTTAGACCCCACACATACGCATACACATAGGCAGATACCATTAAGAATAGGGGGTGTTACTGCCCTCACTTTGTGGTGCTGGGTTTGGTGTCGACCATGGTATTATTGGCTCCTGCTAATTTGACGGGGTCAGCAGAGGCACTGTCTGCCCTGCAATTATCAAAGGTTGTAGGGCGTTTTCTCTTGGGTGAAGCAGAAAATCATTAACTTCGCAATCACTTAAAGAGCTTCCCAGCTCTTCTTTCTGTCTTTCAGAATCAGTATCCCCAGGGTATCAGTGTCCTTTTCTATTCAAAAGAAATTATGAAACCATTCCACCCCTTTCTCAGGGCACTGGCTAATGGGGACCCTAAGAAGACTTTGTTCCCCTCTGACAACAACTCAGCGGTGTGTGTGTGTGTGTGTGTGTATCAGTGCTGGTTCATCTAGTAAAAAAAGATAAAGTGAGTTAGCAAAATGCTGAGGCAGATTTTGGACACTGTTGTAGAACATTCCATAGGTAAAATCTCATAGGATTATATTTATTAATGTATTTTATGTCAGACAGCTCAATTTTCAGTGTAAGAGATGTCCAAGTTACCCTAGTACAAATTATCTGGTAAGTCTGAATGTCTGGTTTTGCTACAGTAACTCATGAAAAAATTATGAATTATGAAGGAATAAAAATACTGAATGTAGTAAATATATATATATGTAAAACCAAGGCCAAAGGGAAATATATTTTATTCTGTATTCACAGTGGTTTGCACAACAGCAGACAATGAAGAGTTTTGAATAAAGGAAGACAACTAATGAGTATTAAATACAATTAAAGGTTTAAGGAGATGTTGCCATTTACTTATTTATAACTGAGTTTAGAGCGATGCTTGCCCTCTAGTGGTCCATTTTAATGGACTTTAATCCTGACTTTTGAAAGATAAATATTTGATAGTAGTAAAGTTTTTATTAATGGTTAATAAAGGAATTTTACTCTTAATAAATATATCCAATAAAACTTTCTTTTTTCATGGTAAAACTTTTGAAGTGAAATATATAAGGAGAATTTGAGAAAAATTTAAAAGCCTGGATATCCACCTTCAGATTTTTTATTAAATTCCTTTCTTTCTTTTAGTTTATAATTTATATAGTAGAAATAAAAATGAGATTTTTTATGTACAGTTTTGGAGTACTCTTATAGATAAGACTCAGTGAGAAATCAACCATGTATAAAGAAATTTAAAGTGAAACTTTGTAATCGGAGTTGGCATATGCTTTTTTTGACTTACTGTCATTAAATACATCAATAATTATAGAGAAAAGTATGGGAAGAAATTGAAAATTCTTTATAGTTACTTTTTAAGAGCTATTAAAGTCTGAACTTCTGGAGTTTTTAATTGATACACTGACATTAATCAGTAAGTTTCATTAGATGTAATTAAATATTTTAACTTCTGTTACTCCACCTGGATCATGTGCTGAACCTCTTACTTGAGGAAAAAGTAAGTCTTCATACTCTTATTTCTCTAAGATTTACTATTCAAACTGTTTCAAAATTTAGAACCGGAGTAGGAAATTCTCAGTGTAACAGTTTGAAAATTAAGATTTTCCATTCTCTCGTGTTCAGATTTCTAATAGTTTGCAAAGAAAAGTGAACTGTTTCATCTTCAAATAAATTTGAAGTTTTGTGTTTAAAAACTTCACCGTAGGCCATCTCAGTCTCCAAGATGGGTTATTACATTCAGCTTTTTCCAAGTTTATTTGAGGAACCTTTTTCTCAAGACTTTGGCCCACATGAAATACTAATATTTGTATCCTGTTTAGGAACAAAGCAAGTAAAAACAAGTAAAAAAATAAGTAATATGACTAACGTGAAGAGGAAAGAAAGCACCCCGGACATCAGAGGACCAGGGAACATAACAAGAATGAAAATATAATTTAAAATATGTATGTGTTAATTACTGATGATTAAACCTCAAAGTATGAAGTTTTTTATTCACTTTCCCTGTGGAAAAAGAATTATTTACAAGTATTAGCAAATGCAGTGCCTTAATGTGGGCCACTAGTGGGATCAAACTGTACAGAACCTAATTGCCAGGTTAGAAGACTGGCTTCATTCTACATTGCATAGAAAGCCATTCAATTTTAGTATGTGAAGAGCGACCAGCACTTATTTCAGGAACTTTTCTGAGTGTTTGAAATGCGTTGGTTTATCTACTTCTCTCAACAGCCCTGCATTGTAGGTAGGGAATAAGGCAATACAATGTAAATGTGTTTTTCAGGGCCACAGCCCAGCGAATGCTGGAGCTGGCACACATCTGTTTCCAAACAGTGTAATTAGAGAACCAGGACCATTTCCCTTCAACTTAACTTTGTTGCATGAAAAGAAGGACGAACGGATACATCCGGGACAAAATACACTGGAAGAAAAACTGGTTGGTCAGGAGGCGTTTGCAGTAGTCTTAAGTGTGTGATCCTGAAATGTTTGTTGTGCTGGCTATAGGAATAGAAAGGAAAGGGTGAGGTTCAGAGATTGTGAGAAGAAAACATTAGTGCTAAACCTCTGATCTAATTGATGACTTCACATTGATCCAGGAAAGTGGAGTTCCCTGTATGAGGTATAGCTGATGGTGGCATTTGGAACACAATGAGGGAAAATTATGAAATCATTGATAAAACTGAGGAACTTAATAGACCTACAGTGTCACATGAGGCAGTGAGTCTGAATTCTAGACATTTAATTAGAAATGGTATCAGCCGAGCAGAATTATAGGAAGTCTATTGGGAGGAAGAAATGACAGTGGGTAAAAACTTGGTGTAATTAGCT
Organism: Dolichotis patagonum; assembly: GCA_004027295.1. Lineage (NCBI taxonomy): Eukaryota > Metazoa > Chordata > Mammalia > Rodentia > Caviidae > Dolichotis > Dolichotis patagonum. The sequence continues at coordinate 28,984 of PVJX010007435.1, read as the reverse complement.
CAATATCATGTTTGATTCAGGGGAAGCAGATGAGGCTTAAGGCCAAGATGCGATAGGAAGAGCTGGGGCTGGAGGAAGGGTTTGAGTTCTGCTCACAGTTACAGGTGTGTGGAGGGAAGACTGAAAAGGGAGCCTGCATAGAAAGAGGTATTTAAAACAAGAGCCAACGCTGCTGAAGACAAAGGAAAGAGAGCCCCAAGAAAAGGGAATGACAGACGAACCATTTCATTGCATAGTTGTCATTAGAAAGAACTCAGGAAGTCATGCGGGAGATATCAGCCATCATAGATTTATCTCATCTAATGATGTGTCATTAGCTCATTTTTTCTGTAAATTTAAACAGATAATCAATTTCCTTTGTTTTCTGTCAGTCACTTTTTGTTAGAGAAGAAATAAAAAAGATTAGTGTCTAATCTTTTAAAAATGTCTAATAGCCTCAAATTCCTTAGTGTATAAACTTTAAAAACTAAGAATACAGCATATTTATTAAATCTCCAAATATTTACCAAGTGCCTACTCTGTGCCTCAAAACTGTAACAATTTTCAGCATGGTTAGGATGTAATTTCTAGTTATCTAGTATATATGTGTGTTTTGTGCAGTTGATTATATTTTGTGTCACTTGAATTGTGCCTTGCTTGTGTTACAGATATTTAAAAACCCTTAAAATAAAAGAGCCATAGAATTAGAACACAGTAATTGTAGAAGAAAATCAGTTATGTCTTGGATAGTATACTACCTTATCCATTAATGCATTTAACTGTAACTATTTAATAACTTCAGATTGCTGAGGTGGTGTTTAATTTTTTCCAAATTTGCTGTCTAGACCAGCTACATAGTCATTTTGCTAGCACTTCTTTCCCTCTATAGTTCTTAACCTTATTCAGTATGCTGGATATTTTTTTAAGTGTAAAGTAAGATGTATATTACGCAAAATACCATTCAAAAATAGCAACTTTAAAATGTGTGAATGACAAGATAAATTACTACTGAGTATTGTGCTTAACATCAGTATCACCTAGGACCAAAAACTATCATGCAACACTGTGTAGTTTGGTGACATATTTTGACTGGAATGTGCTATGCTATTGGGAATCATTCAAATGTCGTAATTTATGGTAACTACTTACCTAAGCCAAATAAAAAGCAACTCCTAAGTACAAATACTGCCAATGCATGATCAGTCCAAATTTTTTGTCCCAGAATTAACTATGTTGTAACTATCTAGTGATTCTACTTCCAGATTACTTTTCATTATGTTCATACAACACATGGACTCATGTACATTGTCAACTCCTAAGAAAAAAAATCACTTTAGAGTTACTCTTTACTGCTAAGTTTGGTCTTAAGTTTTTGAATCTGCTCCTGAACTTCCATGGAGACAAAGGCAAAATCAAAGTTGTGTCTTTATTTTCAGTCTTACCAGAAGACCCAGTGGCTCCCTTCTGGCTGAAACTGTGGTATTTGCCGTCTCAACACCTCCTGCTTTTAACATGGAGGGTTAGTATTATTGCACTGTTAGTTTTAATGTTACATGTGTACATCTTTTTTCCCAGAAGTATATTAGCCAATGATAAATTCATTAGGAGATAATTAAAATTTCTTGAACCAAAATGCAGTGTGATCCCATAGCCTATATCTGACAAGGGTTGAGGAAGAACTCTTCAAAATAACAATCAGACCAATTTATCTTACTTGCTTAAAATATTATGTCACCCAATGACAGAACAGAAAAAGTGTTTATAAGGCATACAGCATAATTAAGAAGCAAATTCCTAAGATATATGGCTAATGGGTTTGAATAGCACCATTCCTACAGCTGAATCATGGTCTTTGATGAGAGGGGCTACAACAATGGAGGCTTTGAGCGCCTTGCAAAATCTCAATTAAGTTGCTGAAATGTTTCCACAGTTTATTTTTCTAGGATCTTTTCCATGCCTGCTTGCTCATAAAGACTTGGCTGTGGAAGGAAATCGGGCAGGAACTTTTGAATCAGCCTCTTGTTTGCTTCGTTCTATTGACCTGTACTAGCGTGGTTACACAGTGAGGACTGCAAGTTGTTCACTTGCTACTGTTTTAAGTTGAGAAACTAGTCCCTGTTAATGAACAATTAAAGTCAAATTTTGATACGAGTCAGCTGAAGCTGACTGAAGTTCTGAAGTTCTGAAGAAGCATTTGATTTTTGTTTCCCTGTCATATATATAAACTTTGCATTTTTATTTTTGAAGAGAGTATCAGGAATATTTGAATTAGCTATGAGCTAATTCTGAGATTTACAAGGTTTGAAGTATAAAATTTTTATTGAAAGTAATTATATGACAAATGAAAATTAGGACTGGGGATTTAGCTTAACGGAACAAGTGTCTGCCTGGCAAGAATCAGGTTGTGAGTTCTATCCCTGGTACTAAAAACAAAAGAAAAATGAAAATTACATATTAAGGAAATATCAAAGTTGTAAAACAGAACACTCCTTAATTTTAACTAGAGTGATATCAGAAGGCAAAAATATTAGTCAATAATTAATGAAGAATATGCACATTTATATGAATGTATAACACCTTGTAAAAATAATTTTTAAAACATTTTTATCACATTTTGACAAAAGGGTTAATTTTTTACTCTTTTTTTCTAATGTATAAAACTCTTTTCTAATGTTCATTTGAAACCACAATTTAATCGTGTTACCAAGTTTGTAGACTTGAAGTGATGTCTTTATTTCTTCAATTAAATTTTTTCTGCATTCCTTTAAATAATAAAATCAGTAATGAAATACTTTTACATTATTCAGTGCCATGATCATAATTATAATTCATGTTTTTTCAAGAGTGACATTAAGAAGTTGGAGTTACAAAGCTGTGATTCACATAATGGACATGTGTATTCTTTATACATATTTGCCAGAGTTGAGTCAAGAGGAAGCAATAACTGAAAATTGGCAAATAGTTAAACAAATGCTAAAGTATCCAGTTTATTGCCTACTGTTTTTAGAACTGACTGGAGTGTAAACTTGTTTGGAGGACAACATTTTTTTGTTTGTCATAAAAAAGAGGAAAAAGCCTTACTGTTCAAAGAGAGAGAAAAAAAGAAAACTTTTGCTAAGGATCTGAGGACCAGAAAATGCTGTCTTACATTACCGTCCACACCCACTATCTCTTAGAAAATGTCAGTGGGCCTTCAAGAACAGAAGTCTTCTTTATTGTACACTGTAAGTGGGGTAAAGATAAAATCCTACATTGCTGAACTCTAGGAAATAAGTTTTCAGGATTCTTAGTGATATTAGATAGTGGTGATTGATTATGTAGATTTGTAGTTCCTCATAGATTGATGTGAAATGATCATTAGGGAGTTTGATGAAAGAGAAGAAACTGCTATAGGTTTCTGAAGCTGAATTTGCTTTGTTAAACTGAAGATATTGGTGGAAATTTCCCCCTACATATAAGCAAGATGGAGTGGGAGAGGAGACAAATAGTGTTAAATCACAGACAGTAATTAAGATAATAGTGACGAGGGCTCATGCATCTGATGATTTTCTGAAGTTGTTTAGATGTTTTTGCATATTCAAGTAAAAGAACAGCAGTGTTAGAAAAACAGGATTCCTAAAGTGATTGTTCTGTTATTTTAGCACCTCTTTAAAACATAGCTGAATTTCTTATTTAATCTGACTTCTGTTCTTCAGTAATCTTGAGAAGGTTTGTGTTTGGATGGCAGCCAGTTATTAGAAAGAAGAAACTGAATTTTCTGCCTTAGAAGAATTATGTCAAATGATTCTAATAGGCATTAAATTTCAGTAAGCATAAAAATGAATTGCAACCTATTAATGTTGCAAAAGGAAAATATATATTGTCCAGTAGTTACAGATTTATAGAAAATGAGAGACATATGAGGGAAACATTCTGGCTGAATAGGAAGTTGAGATCTGGAATATACTTACAAAAAAAATAAAAAGTGTTTTTAATGAATAAAGAGAGAAGTGTTCAAAATATAGAATGACATCACATGAACAACATCAAGTGTGAGGCATGTAGGAGCCTGTGTAAGATGGACATTTTAAAACTGACAATACTGAATATCTCTGTAATTGGTAACCTGAACTAAAATCTAGGCTTTGCTCTAAAAGGAGGCTACGGAGGATGGTTTCAGTATGGTTTTCACACAAGGACAATGTCTGTATTCCTTGATAATAATGATGACAACAGTAACCAGTATACACTGAATGCTTTTTAGTTATGGCATCAAATTGGTGCTGACCATTTACTGTTGTCATGTAACTTCTGATTAAATGTAAACCTGGCACAGAATGTTTGTAATTATGTATGCTTTAAAATGTTAATAGGGGAATTATTTTTGTCACATTTCTATTTAAGTCTCTAATCCAGTTTTTACAAGGTGATCAAGGCTGAGTGACTATAGTAAAACAGCTATTCAAACTAGAAGAAAGTGTATGGTTTTCATCAAAAGAGCGAATTTAAATAACCACTTATTGCTCTTCAAAAAACTAGTGAGCTATTTTGCATTGTTCTGTTTTGGTTGTTTTGCCTTATTCAGCATTCTATTTTGATTGGTTTTATTCTGTTTTGTTTTTGGTTTGATGTTGCCATACCTGATGGAATGGGCGACTATTGTGAAGATAAGATATACTATGGTAGCTGTTGTTGCTTTTCTGGTATTCTGCTTTGAAGTGTTGTACCAGTTTTGCTGCTTTGTTGTGATTGGCTTTATTCTGGTTTTTTTTTTTTGGTTGGATTTTATTATCTTTAAATAGAAAAGTTAAAAAAAAAAAAAAAAACCTAGTGAGGAAGAAGTATGAATACACTACCAGGATAAGAATTTAAACTCAACTCATGGCCCACAGTCTTGGAAATAAAACAGTGGCCACTTCATAGTGTCCTGATTTTTCCACATAATACTATGAACAAATAAATCTTTTTTTTTTCCCCCTAAGACTGCATTCCCATAGGCCTCCAAAGTAAGAAATAAACTTTTTTTTTGTACCAGGGATTGAACTCACAACCTCACGCTTGCCAGGCAAGTGCTTATGCCCCTGAGCTAAACCCCCAGCTAAGAAATAAACATTTTGAACATAAGAGGAAAGTAGCTGTATTTCTTTTGAAAATTCTTTTACATGGAAGAAGTCACTCATCACTGTGAAAATATTTTCAAAGGCAATATCAGATGCAAAAGTCAAAACTGCCTCAGCTAAATCCTGGAAAAGGAAGTAGACAAAAAGAGTCTGATCCTATATATGTTCCTAAAATTCTCCAAATTGCCTTTATATGTGTGCAAATTTATATTTTATTTATAATGCTTTTTAAAAAATCGTTACAGATAAGCTTCTAATCTCCATATGTATCTATTAACAAGAGTAGAAAAGCTTTAACTACAGTGACTTTAGTTTCTGTGTCTATTAGCATTTGATAATACTAATATTTGTTAGGTGAAAAATGACCTTTGTTCTGTGAAAGAGTTTGTTAAGCTAATTAGTAAAAAATGCATTGCAAATGGAAATAGTTAGCCTTCTTAGAAAGTAGATTCATCTGTCTTAGTTAAATAATAAAGCTGAGGTAAATATAGTATTTATGAAATGAGTCCTGTTGTTGACAGGTAAACCCCTAAATAATTGAGTTTTTGGAGTTCCCAGCCATTGGTACTTCAGCTAACGAGCAGTCAGGGTATGTTGGTTACAGTTTTTGTCATTATCAGCAATAAAAATACACATTGTTATTGTATGAAAAAAGTTAATAAAGTTTTGGCCTGGTTTTCAGACTGAGCATCTTGCTCGACTTTCTTTTAAACTACGTAAGCTCACACTAGAGAACCAGCTGCACTGACACGGTGAAAATGTGAAATATGACTGTACTACCATCTATATCAGTATTGCAACCACAAAGCACTTTCTGAGAACAAAATTAAAACATTCATTTATACTTCTGGCTCAAGGCAGAATTAAAACTACATTTCTTCCAGTGGTCATGAATATGATCTCTTTGAACTCCAACCCAAAATACCTAAATTCTACAAGTATTTATTAGTGCATAAGAAATACTGTTATTCTGGGAGCTTTTCCACAAAAGGTTTTTCTGCGAGCCATGCAGCTCTGGAACTTCCTAGCATAAAGGCCGAGAAAGGAAGCAAGAAGGTAAAGAAATAAAGACAAGAGACAGAAAGCTGGAGTCAGGTGGAAGCCTCTCTCATGGCAGCAGGAAAGGAACTGCTGGACCACAGTAGAGGTGTTTATGTACACATGTAGCTGAAGCCCCTTTACCAAGCAGCCCATTGCTTGAGCTGCCTTGGGGCTCGGTGTTCTGTGGCTCGCTCCAGGCACTCTTTGATGTCAGGATGGCCTTGCTCCAGCCCCTCACGTGTGATCCATTTCCAGCTTCCTCTGGCTCCCAACAAGGTTTTAAATAGCTACTGAAATTGGAAAGCTGAAATTTCTGTTTTTCCCATTATGACGATTTGCCTATGGGAAAGAATATAATGTACCTGTACATGAACCCACTGGAGGTGTGATACCATGGGACTGAATTTTTCCTCCTTAAATAACCAGTAAATTAAAATTATTCCCTAAGATTTCAAAGAAGAACATACTAAAAATTATTAGTGAGAAGAGCTTTCTGCCTGACTGCATTAATTTCCTATTCATTTCATTAAAGGGAAAGTTTTGATAGGGCTTATAAATTACAGTGTGTCCTTATCAGACTAATAGCTTGAGGAAGAACATATAATGACTCACCTTAATCAAAATAAGAGCAAGTTGTTGTTTATCCTGCTGGGAAACCTTAGATCAAGGATGCTCATATTTTTTATTCGATGCCACATCAAAAGTAACCCATGGAAACACTAACGAATGAAATACCTGGGGAATGTTTAGAAACAGTATTGCATGTTGCTCTGATAGGCAGAATTCCTTGGCAAGTCACTCATTCATTGAAAAGCTTGTTTATTTAGGACATAATATGGGGCAATCATTGTTCTGATAACTTGAGCCCCTTCCTGAGAGCAAAATATTTGTGATTCCTGTCTTTATGGAATTTGTTGTCTGGGAGGATCACCAAATGGGCTTGTAGGACTGCAAAATTCTTTGAAATTGGACAGCCTCTTGCTCATAGTCGTTAGGCATGACCAGGTGCCAAGAATGAGACCAAAATGGAAATTAGATTTATTTTCTATTTTAAAAAAATTACAGCACTTCTGTGAACTAGGTATTAACAGTATTGGCTGTTCTCAAAACAAAATAAGCCTCCAAAGTTCATATCATTTCTATTAAGTTTCCATGTTAACTAACCTTACACTTCATCTACTATTGAGTCCAACATGAAAGGTATATTTAGTATCCTAAGGATGGCAGAATTCATCCTCATGTGCCTTCTGATTGCCCAGATTTGGGTTTGCCTGGCCAGGATGTAGCCAACTAGTCTTTCTGAGACAGAGCCCGGTGTTGTTTTGTTAAGCTCCTCAGTGAACCAGTTGTCCTTGCCAACTGTATTTAAACTCCTACTATCATCATTTTCAATATGTGCATGTAACCATACCACCAGCTCCTAGCTGGGAATCAGTTTACACTTAACCCTAGTAACTTTGACTGATGCCTGCCACAAAGGGGGCTTATCACAGTGTTAGTTTCAGCAGAAGAGGAAAAGGGGGTTTCAGTTTCCTCATTGACTGCTGATCCCCTCCTTCTGTCTCCCCGCAACTGTATTTTTTTGACCAGTTCAATGTCAGTAGTTAAGTGCATCAGTTATTTGAAAGCTGTCGACCTTTTCTGTATAATTGATTATTGAGTGAACAGTGCCCAGGAGTGAAGCTTCTGACAAGACACTGGTCATGCCACTAGTTCTAGCCCCTCTCCTTCTCCATCATAGGGCTTTCCCCCCGAGGCAGAAGCCACTTGTGTGGGAGCAGGACATGAGAATGCTCGCAGGTAGCCATACGGAAGCTGGAAATGATGTGTGAGCCTCTTTCACAGTGCACAGGAATTATTTCTAAGAAGATAGCTACTGAGTGGTATATTGGGCTTCAGAGCTTTCCTGAAGGGGCCCATAACCAGATCCTCATTGACCTGAAAATAGCAAGCTAATTTTTCAGACTTTATCTAGTGTATTCCAACTTAGACCCCAGGGCCCCAGCGACATGTTTTTATGTTTAAATTGGAAATAACGTAATGAATGAGTTATATGCTAGAGTAAGAAGTGTAAGTTAAAACAGGATGCCTTAAATATTCCCTTGTGTCTGCATTTCATCAGTTTCTTGATAAACTTTCATTTTTCTCCATTGCCACAAGGACAGACAGGTTTCATTATCAAAAGCTCCACCAATAGAGAATTTTATGACCTTGTGGGATTTTTTTTTTGTTGTTGTTTTCCAAGGATAGAGATACACATTTTTATTTACTAAGACAACCGATTTGCTGCAAGACAAAGCAAAATAGTGATTTTGTGTGTCTTGCCTAAAGTTAAGAGTCCTTGTGAAATTTAACATGTCATTTCATGTAAATCAACTCTAAAACAAAATACTTAAAGGCAAAATCTTACTGTAATGATAAGGTAAATATATATATATATATATATATATATATATATATATTTTTTTTTTTTTTTTTTTTGGTACCAGGGATCGAACTCATGACCTTGCGCTTGCCAGGCAGGCGCTTAAGCCACTGAGCTAAATCCCGGGCCCAAGGTAAATATATTTTTGAAATTGTATTTGAAATATTTTGGAAGGAATAAAATGTTATATTAGAAGTGATTTTCCACCTTTATTCATTTTAGAAATATGTAGAAACTGGTTCAGGGTTCAGGGTAATAGTACCTATCAAAAAAGAAAAAAATCTTATGATAAATACATTACCATTAAGTTTTGTGTACACTTTTGAATATTTGGAGTACTTGGATAAGTAATATTTTGTTTGATGTTTTTAGAGAACAAATGGTTTTCTTCTTGTGTGACAGCTGACATCCAGTCAAGGGGAAATGTTTTAAGTGCAGTCTCTTGCTTTCCTTTCCTATGGCTTCCATAATGGTATTTTCATTTTGCCAAAATAATACAAAATGTTTCTGATTTAAAGTTAGCAAAACAAAAGCATGGTCAGTGTTAGATGAGTTGTAGATGAAATGAATAAAATAATTGAAAAAGAATATTCAAAGTAGTATGATCTTATTCTGTAGTATTGTGGAAATTATAATAAGCACTTTCTTGTTCTTAATTCTCAGTTTCAGTCATAGGTGCTTCATAGAGTAATAGAATGAGATGCTGTAGAAGTCTGAAAGTATTTCTTATTATCCCATTTTACAGATGAGAAAATAGGTAGCGAAGTGGTAGAGCAGTTATCTAAATCAAAACTCAAGTCTCTTAAGATCTGGGGGTTTGGGGAGTGTTCATTGTCCATGGTGATGGTATATGTGCTCACTACATGGAGTGTTTGTTGCTAGTTAAGGAACTTATTAAATAATTATATAATTATTTGAAAATGCTCATGAAAAAGGAATATTTAAATAACAACATCATGCATGTATTAAAAATAAAAGACTGGAAAAACAAAAATGAAAACAGTTTTTATATTCCTTTTTCCCTTGGCTGCACTTTAATAAAGCCATAATTGTATTACTAATAAAAGCCTTATTTAAATAATAAAAAATAAATGAATCAAATTGGGTGGTAAATGAGTAGCTCCAAGTAAACATTGTATGAACAAGGGTTTCTCTGAAAGTCTGTTAAAAATAGTTTGTGAAGTAAATGTAGAATAATTTTGTCTTTCTTAAGTTACTTATGTGATATATTTCAATATGGAACTTAGTATGAATATCAATTTGCTGTCATACTTGTGTTCAGTAGTATTGATATTTAGTGCAGTCTTGTGTTCAGTAGTATTGTTGTGCAGTCACAATCTTTATGATGACCCTAACCCTAACCCTAACCCTATCCTTAACCGTGCTTTGAGCTTCACATGGGGTAAAGTGATTATCTTTTCTTTTGCGAGGAGATTACTGGAATGAAACTCAAGTGTGCCAAGCATATACTTACCACTGAAGTACACTCCCACTGTAAAGCGATTCTTCTGTCAGCAGTATACTTTAAAATACTTTAAGATTAAAGCTTACCAAGGGTTAAGGATAGTTGATTCATAACTTCCTAATTATAATTTTCTAATTTTTCCCCTTCTATATTCTCGAGCTACATAACACCACTAATTTCCTTGTGGTCCAATTTCAATACCTAGTCAGTAGTTTTAATTTTTTGTCAGATATTCTTCTTGACAAACATGTGCCATTCATTACTTTAAGAAATAGTTATTTAGTACTTTTGTTTGAATCTTTTAATTCCCAAGGTGAAGTAAATGTCATTTGACAATCAGGAGAAAGCTACAGTAAGTCAGGCATACACTATCATGATGCCCTCTGATTGCTCTTAGTTGATATATAAGGATTTATTCAAAATAATTTATGTGTAGAATGGTTAGTACTGTTTTTCTTCATAATTATACAATCTTCTCAGATTTTCAGTCTTCTCATTACAGTTCTTTATGAAAAATTACTTAACTAGTATTTATTGAATTGCTTCCATGAGCAATATAAACAGGGTAGTATTTGTACAGTGCCTTGAAAATTGTGAAGTTGTATGTAAATGAAAAGTGTTGCTGTTAATTTATATTCCTGAATAATTTCCAGTTTTCATCCATGTTGAATGTAGTAAATCTTCAGTTTCTCTTCCTCTTTGGAACTTTACGTTGCTGGTGCCACACTGCTTGGCAGAGTGATTTCCACTAAATTCATAAATTTGAAGTGAAGATGTCAGAGTTGGCCACTAAAAGAACATAATCACTAGAGTTAGAAAAAAAGAAAAGAATTCAGAATCCTGGTTATCTCACTGAATAGCTGTTTGAAGTTGGATGGCTGTCTAACCTGCGGAGCATTAGCTCTCTGTTAAAAAAATACCAATTTTAAACCAAGTGCTGATTTACTGACTGAGATTATTGTGAATGTCCAGAGAGACAATTTAAGTTGAGCTTTTGTGATCTTTGGGATGTTAAGTATATATTAATTATCACCTTTTTATTATAACATATGCATCTTCATTCTGAATAATGCCACCCTTTTCCTCGGGAGTTCAATCAGTGCTAAAAGAGGTAAGTGCTTCATTTGATCTTAAAATGGATAAATTCTTCCCCTCTGGCTTTAGAGCATGGTTTTGTCTGTTTCATGGTAGCCTTTACAGACCAACAAAATGTGACTTCTAGACTGGGTATACTTCGTCAGTCTTAAAACGACAGAGTTGCAGATGATAAAAGGAATGTGCCATTATGAACTTTCCCAAGCAGGGACAGTGTGTGTCAATCACCCCTTCCCTAGGTTTAGAAAGTAAGAAATCATGTAAAAGGTGCAAAGTAACAATAATTTCTCCTTTGATGTAAGGAAAATGATAATATATATGGGACACTGGGAGAACATATATAAAGTCTTTCCAGGTTAATGACCAGTTGACTTCCATTAAAATAATTTGAAGTGTTGTATAATTAACATGGATAGTGCACATAGCTGCTTTACTATGTCTATTTAGAGAAATATACAAGTCCCATTTCCAGATATTCTCAGTATTTGTTGACTATAAATATTACTATGAAATGTTCTAATTCATCATGATAATCAATTTTTGTCTAAGTTTTCAGTGAAATTTAAAGAAAGTAGTAGCCCTTCTGGATAGTAACATGAAAACTTTCACAGTACAGTAAATGGTGACTTTAAAGAATACTGTCAGTTCTATAGTTCAGGAGCATATGAATACATTATATAAACACCTTCATTTTAAACTTTAGAATTTTTAACTTTAGCATTGCTGCTCATATACAAAAGATACCTCTTCTTCCTTTACCATATTTGCCTTTTCTCACCTAAACTTTTCCAATTTTCAGAACTCTGCTTATCATGGGAAAGTCTTCTAAACTTAAGTTTTTAAAATACACTCCATAGCTAGGTATGTGGTGCACACCTGTAATTCCAGCATTTGGGAGGCTGAGGCAGGAGGATTGTTGTGAGTTCAAGACCAGCCTGGGCTACAAAGTGAGCTCAAGGCCAGCCTGAATTGCATAGTGAGACCTTGTCTCAAAAAGACAAAAATAAGTAAATAAAGTACACTCCATGTACTGTTTTTAATAACAGCATTGAATTCTAGTAGCTCTACTTAAGGGAGCGAAATCTGAAAAAGATTTCTAGTGCCTTAAACAAGTTATGAGATGTCCTCGGTCTAATATTCTAACAGTGAAAAAATCTTTGGAGATTTTATCAGTAATAATTTTTTTAAAATCCTGAAATCTTTGCCACTATTATTTTATCAACCAAATATCAATATACAGACTGTCCTGGACACTGAGGCTAAATTATAATTGGCTTGTTCTGCTCTAAAATGTAAATGGTTTTAAATGTTAGATTCACCATACAATCTTTCCTGAAGCCCATCCAGTGAGTTAAACTGTGTTCAGCCAGTCACATTTTCTTTTTTCTTACCGGAAATCTGATTTTTTTTTTCTTTGTTGCTCTTTTCAACTGGGGAACACTTTCCGAGAGCCTTATAGTGAGTGAAGATAACTGACTCCTGAACTTTTAATATCTCTTTATGAACCGATATCATAGTTTTGATTTATTCATGAAATGTACTGTGTATTTGGCATCTTTGGCAGATTCAATTTTTTTAAACTTAAAAAATGGCATTGTGATTGAAAAGGAGTATTAACTGGAAATAGTGGTGAAGATTTTCTATCTATCATCTGCTGTCAAATTGGTTGTTAATAGCAGGCTTGGCCTTCAGGCCAGAATATTGTTGGTCAACCAGCCATCTTTAATTTTGAGTTAACAAATTCATGATTATTGGCAGTGTTTTCTCAATCAGGCAGGAGTATGCATCACGCTTTTTCCAAGACTCTTTAGATTTCCTGACCCAATTACTGGATGCATTACAAGCACCTTAAAATATATTCTGTTTTGCTGCAGTTACATATTGAAAATGAAAACTTGGGCACAATTTGAAAATTGAAAAGAAAAATTTACCCAAAGAACACATAGTATGCTTATTTTTCATCTTTTGTAGTACAATTGATTTTTCTCAGACTAAAAAAATATTGTTAAGCTTTAGTAAAACTCACCATCTATTGTTTCCATCGACTGATTAAGAAGTGCATTGTTGGATAAAGATATTTAGAATGCTCTCTTTAAAAATAGACTGTGCATTGTAAATTCATTAGTAGTCCCTTCCTAACCTATATTTTCTGTTGTTTTCCCAAGCATGAATTCTGCATTACAAACAGATTGTTGTGCTCCCACTTTTCCAAAATCTTGTGAAATTCTTCCATCTTACCCTTCTGTGTTGAAATTCCTTAAACGTTTTTCCATTCTCAGATACTAACTCCTGAAATATGTCATCCCTAGTAAACTATAGTTATTCCACGTTTACTTGACCTTGTTATTGCATTTGTGATCTGTATTCTTACTTGGGGATAACCTTTGATTGCCTTTATAGCTGTCTCCAAATGTCATATGGTCTGTAAGTTCTCCAATACATACATCCCACATACAGTGGATGTGTAATGAATATTTCTTTTTTTTTTTCTTTTTTTGGTTCTGGGGATTGAACTCACGACCTCGTGCTTGCCAGGCAGGTGCTTGAGCCACTAAGCTAAATCCGGCCCCTAGTGAATATTTCGAGCCATTCTGTAATTGAAGAGAGTAGGCCGAGTCCATTAAAAATCATAATTGTACAGAAACCTAAGGAAAATTTTGCTATGTACTTCTAAATAATGCGTGTAACTACACAAATGTTAACAGGTAGGAGTTCTTGAAGAATTTCAAAATTAAAGCATATATCACAATATGGTAAAACTTACCAAAATCAGTTGCAAACATTATCAAGTCAAGCATCATTTTTGTAAAAATTTATTCTGCTTGTCTCATTAGGTGATGAACTTCCCCATGGGAGCTTCCACTTAGTAACTTAATCTCCACCAGAAATGAAGTTCTTCTGGGTAATAGCATAGATGAATGGTTGAATTTTAGTTTTTCCACCTTGAAAAAGAATAGATTTTTGAATCTTAAACATGGTTAAAAATGTTCATGTACAAAATACTGAATTCTAAACCTGGAAGTTATCTGATACATCTTTTGGGAGTAATCACCATAAAAATAAAGGGCAGCTAATGGTTCCTGAGCTAAGCAGCTTCACCTGCAAGTGAATGAATCCGAATCTGGGTTGATGTTCTTGGTGTCTGTCCAGTGGGGTCTTCTCTAAAACACACCTGCACAGTAACCAGAGTGACTTTCCCCAGATGATTTTACTTACTTGTAAGTCATTTTTCCACTTACAGGTCTTTCTAATGTTCGTTAAAGTAACCTATATTTTGCTTCTTTGCCTAACACCAAGTGCTTGCAGCTAAATTCTGCACTTTTTACCATCAGTGTTTGAATGTAGTCATCACTACAAAATACTACTCCTCTTCCATCTTTAGGAATGCAGAACTATGGAGGGAGGCATTCGTGCCCATGATTCTTCTGTCATTCTCTAGTTAAATAATTTACTGTGTTCACTAGCTGCCTGGTTTTATGTTGATTATTAGTGTATATCTGCTTTTGGGGCAGGCAATCATTGAAAAATTCTTTATTTATAAATAATTGAATTTTAGAAGGTGCCAATTTTTTATATTTTCTCTCTTTTGTGCCAACACTTGCCCATTGATTTATTCATTCAGCAGATATGGGCTGAGTTCTCAGTCAGTTCCATGTTCCAGACTTAGAAGAATTAGGCAAATCCAGTCCCTGCTGTAAGGATCTTTTTATCTGAAGAAAAACAAGCAATATATAAAAATTAAAGAGATAAATTACATGCTCTGCTTTGTCTAGTACAGTGAAATAAGACTTGTTTGGGTATGTAATTCAAGAGCTGTTCAATTTAAACATTTCATATTTGTAGCATATTTTACATTTTAACACATTTTGCTGTTTATCCTTTAGCACAAATTAAGAACTTCAGAGACTTAATGGACTATCCTTAGATGTTCTCTTAATCAGTATGACTAACTGGGTAAATATATTCAGAAACAAAATTTTCCCCTTCGCAGGAAGATTTGAAGACATAACTACTAGATGGTATTTTTCTTTTGCATTTATGTTTGTGGTTCTGTTGATGTTCCAGAAAGGTTTTATTAAAGCAATAAGATCATTTGATAACATGCAGATGAATTTTATGTGTTAATTGTATTTTATTTCATAGATACAGATTTGTAGAATCTGAGTTATAGCCAAGACATTAATTATGTTATAATGATTAGAGCAAATTAATAGACGGTCTCTTTTTATCTGTTAATTGAAAGTTCACAATAGGATTGGTACTTCAGATGTACAATGAACTTTATGTTTATTGGTGGAAATATCTTGAAAAGTTCAAAAATTTTAGAGTGATCATAAATTTTTTTTTTGCCAGCGTCAGATTTATTTATTTTTAAGTCTTCATGAAATAGTTATCATAAGCATGGATTAAGAACCAGACTAATTGGTATCAAAATTTGTGTGTGTGTGTGTGTGTGTGTAATATACACAAAACAGTGATGCCAACCCAAGGCACACTGTCACACTTTTCACATGTGGGTCTGTTTGAATTTGAGCAGTGTGTCCTGTGCATCTTTCCCCTTGACAGCTGTGAAAGCCTGCCTGGGTTTGCTCTACCTCTTTAGGAGCTAACCTTCTCAGTTTCTTTTCCTGGCTTTCTTCTTCACCAGTCTGGTGTCGTAGCCTCTATACCTCACCCTGCTCCCTGCATGCACATAAGTGCCCCATGGTTCTGGTGACCTTTCCAGGGTATCTCGGTCCCTATATGCTGATGACTCTTGAATCCACCTTTCTGTCTCCATCTGGAATAGTCTTCTCACACAGAGCCTTTACACACCAGGACTGTTGATCACTCTTCCTTCCTTCCACACCCCAAAGCTCTTCTATACCCCAACCCATTGCGTTTTTCCCACTGTGTAATGCAGTCATTGGTGTGATCTGACCTGATTCTGCAGTGCGTGCTCAGCCCTCAGCTCACAGCATCCTGCAGACTTCTCTCCATCTTTGCTGCTCGCCTCCCATGTAGGACAGGAGAAAGCTAGAGGACAGCGATACTGAATTCTCCCACTTTACTCTCGCCCCTCCAAAAAACATGCTGCACAAAGATGCCAGGTGAGCTCCTAAAGGCCGTACCTGGTCACTGACCTCAGTCTTCTGGTGGGTCCTTCCTGCACTTGGAGTAGAATAATCGGTACTTCTCATGGCCTGCAGTGCTCGGGGTCATCTGGCCCTCGGTGCTCATCAAATCACATCTTCCACACTCACAAGCTCTCAGATCAACTGGCCTTTGTTCTGGTCCTTAAAATACCAGGGCTTCCTACCTCTGAGACTTTGTTTCCCCTGTTTGCCATGCTGTCTTCATAGTAAGCCACCCTGCCACAATTTCTCAAAGTATATTCCTTATTTTTCCTACCTTTCTTTCTTGCTTGTTTCTTTCCTTCTTGCCTTCTTTCCTTTTGCTTTTTAGATTCTCTCATTTTATTGCATCATTATACCCTCATCTGCTTGGTGCATGGCATGCTGTAACATAGTGTTAAGGATCAAGTATCTGCCAGAATTCGTGGCTGAGTCAAATTCTCATTTTTTTAGCTGATCTTTCCTGAGGATGCCTCTGCGTAGAGCACTGTGCTCATGTGAGACCCAGGGAGCTAGTACTTTAACTGACGTTATCTCTATCTGCACTTATCTAAATATTTGAAATATTCTGAGCTAACAACCCTTGCCTCCTCCTGAGACCGAATAGAATTATTTCCAGATGGTCCTGCAGTTTCATATTGCCACAGTTAACAAAAAGCTTTTGTAAATGTTATATTAACCACTAAGGGGCATGTGCTACCATTAATTTGTGTTAGGAGTTCTTCTTGTTACTGGGAAAATTCCTCTGAGTGTGCATTTTTCTCCTCAAATCATATGTAATAGAGTATTGGTTGTTACGAATCATAGATGCCAAAGAACTGACTGAAAGTGCTTAAGAGTTTGTTAGGTATGCCTTTTGACAAAGAGCTCATTTCAGATGCTGTGAAAACATGACACTGTTTACTGCTGTCACAAAACTAGGGAGGACTGAAATACTTTTATCAGTGTAACTTTTTTAATACTTTTGAAGTGTAACTCATTTGTCTTTCTCTTTTCTTGCATTTATATCAAGTAAATTAATGCAAAATTCTCTTTGCAACATTATGTTTCTCCTTAATTATTATTATGAATAATAACTGTGGTAAAATATTACACAAATAGCACTCTGGATTTCAAAATTCTCTTATTTATATTCACAAAAATTACATTTTAGAAAGTTTAACATCAGAATTACTGTTACTGACTCAATGGCTGTTTCTAGAACATCTCCAGGAGGAGTGCTTAAACAGTCACTTTGCTTTACATACTTTATTTATTTATGTATTAAGAAAAACATAAATGTTACAACCATTGTTAGTCCTAGTACAAAGCATCAGTAAAGTTTGGAAGAAAAAGGGGTGGAATTTAGTGAAATTTTAAACTACTTATAAACAATTGACTTAAGAGAAAAACACAGACCTAAAATTGTAATATCATAGCTCAGGAGGAAGGAGCTAACCAATAACAAATTCAAGGTCATAAACTATACTTCCTATTTCTTTACAAGAACCTTAGGCTATACTTTCTCTTACTGCTTGCCAACTTATATGTGGTTACCAGGGTAACTTCCTGTTCTAAATTATGCTGTGTGAAACGTACGTGTATTCTCTCAAGTTAGACTCCAAATTTAGATTCCATTTACAAAAACAAGGGTGGTGTAGGAGAAAGTTCTCTAATAACTAAACATTTGTAGTTTCTTGCTTAAAACAAAAACTTTTTAGTGGCATGTAAGTATTTATAGTTGTATAAATCACTACATAGAGAGTCTAACCAGCTCATAAATTTAGCAAGTCTAGTTTCTCTGTCTAAATAAAACCACTTAAGCAAAAAACAATGTTTTATTTTGAGTGACAATTTTATACATGAATATTAAAAATATACCACAGAACTTAGTGTATATATAGCAATACTCTCCTGTATCCCTTTTGGCAAAGTATGTGCTAGATTTATGGACACATATTCAAATGGGAATAAGTATTTTTAGAGTCATAGAGAATGCGCTTCGTCAGTCATTTAATAAAACCTTGCATTTGGGTTTTAGAGGTGGCTATCCATCCATTCCTTAGTTTACTCAGCAGCAAGCACTGTTCACAAGTGGGGACAAAATAATGTACTAAACAGCAAAGATTCCAAATCAAATGTTCTACTTACCCTCAAGGAGCCTAGAGAGAAAGATGGCAATGTATCACTCAGTACACTGTGATAAATTCTATAAAAGAAAAATAGTCTGAGTTCCAGGGACTTGGTAGAAGAGTATCTAAATCAGATGGAAGGTTCCAGTGTGTCTTTCTGGAAGAAGAAATACATAAAGATGTTTGAAGCTTCAGGGGCACTCAAGTGATTAGATTCGCATTGAGGAATGGTAATTCTGGTAGCAGTTTGGAGGCTGGTGGGAATGAGTCCAGCCTGGAAATAAGAATACTTGGAAGACCACTGTGCCATTCAAATATAGGTTGATAAAAGCCTGAATTATGGCAGGGCAGTAGGGATGTCAGGAAAGATTGGCAGAGCATTGACGCAGCAGTGATTTGGCGTCAAAGAATGCTCAAAAGAGAAGGAACCGCTGACCATGAAGGCCTGCGTTTTGTAGGTTAGGAGACAAAAGCTCAGACAGTGATGCTTACATGTTGTCTCAAAGTTAGACAATGGAATATTAAGGCTTTCATGTTGTCAGTGGCAAGTGCAGAGTATTTTCAGAAGCATTTTGTACTTTAAGGTTAATATGATAAAAACTTTTGTAATGCTTATAAATTCTGAAAATATACATCTTATTTTATGTGTGTTTGACATTTTGAACTTGAACAAACAGAAACTAAAATGATAAGCTTGATAATATTTTTTTTAAATCAAAACTGATTGAATAAGACAGAAATACTTCAGCAAAAGGTTGCCCCTTAGGTAATCTGATAGTCTTTTCAGAAAAATAGTTTTTATAGTTCTTTTCTAACATATCTTTATAAAATCATTTTATGTCAGGTAACATTTTCTTGGCTATTAGCATGTTCTGAATTCATAATGGAAAAGATATTGGACAGTTGTTTACTTAAATTCATGGTTGGACCTGTGGATATTGTGTTACCAGTAATACTCACAAAAATGATCATCTGGTAGCTTACAGAACCCTACCTGATAGCCTTGGCACTTTTAAAATCATATCTAGGATTGAATGCAAAATAAATTATAGAAAATATGACAAGTTTCGATCAAAATGGTATCTTTCTCCTTTAAAATTATCAAGATACACTGTTCTTCTGAAAGGTATTAATTTATAGAGCCACATTATTATCATTAGTATAACTATTGAATTTTCAAGTGCTTATATTATAAAATGCACAGAACAAAGGAAACCATTGCACAATTTTGTGAGGAGAGAGACTGTAGAATATACTATCATAACTGTTCATTTTCTTTGGCTCCACATGATGGTCCTTATATAGGTAGTTTTTAAAAACACTATTGAGTAGTTTACTTAGGGCCATAGTCACGGGCCTTAGAGAAGTTAATTTCTTTGCATATTCATGATTCAAGAGCCTAGCACAAGTTCTTACAAGTCACTCTTTTATTATTATAGTTTTGCTAAATAAATAGCTTATAACATTGAAGCCTTTCAGCTTTAGGCTTAAGTTCAATTCATTCGTCTCTAAATTAGTGGAAGCTGTCATATTCTGTCTTAGCATAAGATATCCAGTAATTCCTAACGCAGTTTAGTGCACTAAGGTTTTAAAATTCACATGTCTTTTCATTGGAAATTGTTTTCAGAACATGTAATTAATACAGCATCAGTTTTCACTAAATGGAAGTTTGCTTTTTTCAGAAGACTTATTATCCTAAGAAAAGAAGATAGAATATAAAAGTCATTTATTTACTGCTGTATTTGTTTTTGAGACTATAGCAATTATGTTACTTCAACCAAATGAGACTGTATAAACTTGAGTGGATTATATTTTTCATTTGTTAAACATCTTTAGTTAATGATAGTATTTTAAAATGTTTTCAGAGTTTAAAATTCCTTTTTAGTGATTTTTTCAAAAGACTGTACTTTGCCACCAGTCTCAACTCTCCCTCTTCCCCAGTAACTCGCAGGAAAGTATATGCTGTGTTTACCAGTGTCCCCTTGTCAGGGGTAAGGGGCAGGTGTGGCAGGAGTTCCTAGAGTCCCCCCATGTGTCCAGGCTGATGGAGCTGCTCTATTCCCAAGGTCCCCAGCAGAAGCTTAGGACAGTGGAGAACCCCAGTCCTTGGCCACAAGTGACATACTCCGCGGGTGACACATTTTTTTCCTCATCGCCACCTCAGTGGCCCCACCTAACAGCAGAGGTGCTGACAAATGTACCCTCTGGTATGCCCAGGCAGAAAAAGGGGACTGAATATTTCTGAAGACTAATACTTTCTCTCTTATTGGTTTGAAAGATCCAGGGCTTTCATTGCTACAAGACAATCTCAGCAGACCAGCCAAAAACAATCATTGCAGTGTGTCAGATCATGTGACTCTTCTGCCAAGTCACTGAATGGCCTTATTTCACTGAGGAAACCAGGGTCCCAAACGTTTCTCCAACCAGGCGACTCCCTCTTTGAGTCCTCAGTTTCCTCATTAGATGGTCAGTTTTTCATTACCCTTTTAATTTTTCTCCATAGCATCCGTCACTCTAACACATACACTTGTCTTTGTCTATTTATTGTTGGTCTCTTCCTACTAGAATATAAGCCATAAAAGGGCAAGGACTATTTAGTTCACTATTTAAACTCACTGCCTAGCATAGGCTGATGTATCAAAATGTGAATGAACAAATGGAATGCCCAAGAGCCCTACTGAGCATCTCATTCTGTAAGTCCAGCGCTTTGTCATATGGTATTTCTCAAAAATCCTGTTTCACTTTCTCCTCTCCCTCTTTCTTTTTTCCTATGGCTTGATGGTGCACTAAACCAGTCACACAGGTGTTTGTCTTTTGCTTAGTGGGACCTGGGCTGAAAACTGAAAAAAGGAGGGAGAGCCCAGCAAACTGGGCACAGCCACCTCACTCAGAAATTCTGTTAAGATGGGGGACTCCTGCAGGCCAGCAGAGGCCTAATTTGAGATCATTTAAGATGGCTTCTGAGTTAAACAGAGTTAATGAGAATTGGCTATAGAATCATAAGTGTTTCTTAGCTTCATTTTGTTTATGGTGTTTTATTTTTGAAGTTAGAAAACCCTATTAGGCTGCCATTTTATGTACTAAAGTCACACTCTACCAGCTTAAAGTTATAATGCATTTAAAACTTCTAGCAAGCAGTTGTCTTATTAATATGATGAGCAGAGAAAAATATACACACACATTCTTAATGTGTACACATTTATATTGCCAGAGGTAAGGAGTACATATTAATGAAATAAAAAGATAATACGAAAAGTGCTGATGTGACTTTAATAGTTGCAAAATAAAGAACATTAATATCCTTTTTAGTTCACTTGACAGGAGATGAACTGTCAAAGAAGGGAAGGCAGAAGGGAATCTGAGTGAGTTATTTACTAGGAAGAGGCCAATGATTTATTACGCCTGAATGAATCTTGAGTTCCTTTCCAATGGACACTCTAATATACCAGAACCGAAACCCAGGCATTTACTATTAGCAGGAGGTCTTGAAAGCAAGGTGGGATGGGCTGGTGCTGATGAAAGCCTGTGTGTGGGAACTAGTAGAACTCCCTGCTGTTATTCTAGTGAGTTCCATTGTCTTCACCTTAACATGCTCTCCTCCCTTTTCCCTATCTAAGCATAACAAATAGGCTGCTTACAATGGCAGAAGAATGACAGTAGGTGGTCTTTGAAAAATGTCTCAACCAGATACCACCATATATACATGCAAATGGTAGCATCTATTACTCATTTCTGAGAAAATATCAACTAGTCTTTGTAGGCAACCATTTCCTAGTTATAAGTATTCCAGAAATTATAAACTAAATCCTCACATTAGTATTTCTTCAAAGATGCAGAATTTATAGGATGTGTGTATGTGAAAATATAGATAGATTCTAAAGATTTGTTATAAAAGTAGGCCAGTATTCCATTTTGATGGCATTTGAGCAGAGAAAGAATTCACCCTTAGCCATTATGCTCTATTCAAGTACCATTAGCAGATTCAGTGAGGTCCACTCATTTTGCAGAACAATATACAGTTCACTGATTCCAGTGTTAATTTTATCAAGGAAACTCTTATAGATACTGAAAACAATGTTTAAGTATCTGGGCAACCAGTGATCCACTTAAGTTGGCTTATAAAATGAATCATCATATTTCTGAAAAAATATTACTTTTTGTAGACTAAAGATAGCTTTCTGGGTGAAAAATATAGTTACTAACATCAGATCTTCTATAAAACTAAGCTGTCTTCATCAATGTGAAAAATGTTAGATCAAGAATTGTACGTATAAGACAATGAGAAATGGTTTGAAACCAAGAATGAACTGGAAAGTAAGAATTCATATAGGTCTTATATAAATTAGCATCAGAATAGAGCAGTGATGGTGAATCTTTTAGAGCTCTCAGTGATACAAACAGCCCTCTGAGGCAGGCATGCCATAGGTTCACCGCCACTGGGCTAGACTTTGTATACATACCACAGTTCCTACAGGTAGATGCCCAAATTACCTATCATTAGCTTTTAGACATGAACCCATTGGGTCTACTGTGGACAGAATTAAATAATAAAATATTAAAATATAGATTGAATAAAGAAAAATCACCTGCACAAATCTAAGTTAACTGAACTGCTTTGGGGGGGTGCATATACGCCAGTGTAAGTTATTACAAAGGTACAGAAGTTTCAGTATCAATACTGTTGTCTGCCAAGCTGACAGGGCAGATATATGGTGAATTGGATGAAATCATTGAAGTAGATGGAAAAGTATCTAGAGTCTCATTGGAAAGTAAATATCAGGCTGTACAGATATTAAAATAAGAGAGGTTATTGAGTGATCTTTGAGAAAGTGGTAGTGGGGAATAAGAAATATGTTTTATCCTTGTCCTGTGAGTCAGGAAGTTTATAAACAACCACACAGAAGAAGCTCTAGCATTCATTGCCAAGGATACCTAAAGAAGGTGATGCCATCTAGAAGGAATAGAATGATGAGAGGAGTTGAAGGAGCAAAAATAAAAATTAACTAGGGGAGATTACTAGTATTAAGAAAGCATGCTGCAAGTGCTGAACCAAGAGGTAAATTTGGTTATTGGGCTTGAGCTTTGGTGACGCAGAGCTAAAAACCCTTCATAGTAATGTCATCAACAACAGTAGTAATGATAGTTAAAAAACCCTTCATAGTAATGTCATCAACAACAGTAGTAATGATAGTTAAAAAACCCTTCATAGTAATGTCATCAACAACAGTAGTAATGATAGTTAAAAATTTAGTGAGCACTCACATCTGTGAACTATTTAATTTCATCTGCACATATAATTAAGGATTATTATTGGTCCCAGAGGAAGGATGGGCACTCCTAAGCCTTCCATGCTAGAGGTATGATTCCAGTGGTGGTAATCTATCTCCGAAGCCCACGTTCTTCTCTGTAAGTATGTACTGTTACACATGACAACTGAAAACATCTGTTTCTAGATGGCTTTTAGTGAAAACCATGCTTTTTACCTTTCCTTTTTATTTATTTATTTTTTCTTGATATGGTAATACCATTACTTAAAGTCTTTGACCTTTGAAGCAGAACTCTCTTACAATACTGTTCCAATTTTTCTTTATTTTGTATCTATTTCATTGTTTAACCCTAAGTATAATTTTATTTCCACATTTGTGATCAGCTTATATGCATAACATAAAAAAGCATTAAAATCATTTAGCTAAAGGAGATCTTGAGAGGGGTCTTAGTCTATATCAAGGCCAGCAGGAAAAATTACTCTCCAGTATGTTTGAGAGAAGGCTCCCAGCATCCTTACTCCTACCAGACAGTCTAATGTATTCGTCCAAAGTTTACCCTTGGGCTGGGGATGTAGCTCAGTGACACAGTGCCTACTTGGCAAGCATGGACCCCTGGGTTTGATTCCAGGTGCCAATAGATAAATAAATAAAAATAAAGCTTACCCTTAAATTATTTTTATTCAGAGTTATAACTAAGCATTCATTTTCCTTGTTGCCTCACTTACAATTTTGCCTGTTGTCTGTGTGTGTATGTGGGTCACGGACTGTGCTGTTTCGGATCCCAGATGTGTCCAGGTGAATGAATTGGGGAAGATTCCTTTTCTCCATGTGAAGGAAAAGAGCCAGGAAGGCCTGGGCCAAATGACATGAGTGACTCTAAAGAGTTACTCTCTATCATCCTTGCTTTCTCACCTATAAACTAGAAAGAAGACTAGCATATACCTCAGAGGGAAAGCTAGGCCTCGATCAAAAAGTACAGAAAAATCATTACTGTAGTAGCAAGGATTCGTTAGCATTTAATAACTGAATTACTGTAGTAGCATGAATTTGTTAGCATTTAATAACTGAAAGTTTTATTAGTAGAAGTAGTTTATGCCTTTCTTCAAACTGTGTATATTCAAAGGAGATCTGTAATTCCGAGTGAGAACAGTGCTAACCAACTATGTGACCATCTGGGCGCTAACTTAATCTGAACAAAATGTCATCCCCAAAATACATGTCCTTAGGGTCGTTTTCACAGACACATAGTATATACCATACAGCTGTGAGATCTTTCAGTTCCTGAGTTGGTAACAAATGAGACTTTACTTCCATTGCATGCTTAATCTGAGTCATACCACACGAGTCAGTACATGTAAAGTACAGGATAATTAAACCATCACTAAATCTTCACAATAAATTGCAGTTCAAGTCTTAATGTTCTCATTTTATGAATGAGAAAATTGTCTCTTAGAGTACCCATCCCCAAAGCTAAAAATGAACAGAACTGGCCTTTATAACTTGTTACAATATATCATATGGTTTGCATTCAAAAGTGTTTACTTAGCAACTAGGAAGGCGGGGGAGGACTTTACAGTCTGTAGCCATGGTAAAACCCTGTGTGTCTTCCATAATTACATGAACATTTAAAAGCACTTTATTGTTCTGATAGAGGCAGTGGAACCTGGTCATTATCTTTAGAGATTTTACTGCCAATTTAAGTAACGATTGAGTTGGTAATAGCTTTTATCCAGGGTTAACCAGGAAACAGATAATTTATGCATTTATTTTGCCAAAAGACAGAATAAAGCTGACACAACGCAGTTAATAGTAAGTTCTGAGGTCTCTATGGTGGGTCCCTTTTTGATTTGATACGGGAGAACTGATTTATAAATTCCTCCTGTGAATTTAAAGGGACAATAAATTTATTTGCCCTAACCACGAAAACTGTCTTTTATTATAGATGTTTTCTGATTTTAGATATAATGAATATCACATAACAGAAGATTCATCAACCAAAGATTCAACAGCACTAATTTGTAAAATAAGAATTTGTGCCTTTGTTCATTTTTTTGTTTTTATTTTGAGACAGGATCTCACAGAGCTGCTTAGTCTGGGCTCAAGTTTCCTCAAATGTGTGACAGTGTATAAAAACACATATGTGAATGTTATATATACACACAGACTCACATACAATTTCTCATCCTTCAGTATCTGTGGGGATTGATGCCAGGACCCTCTGAGGATACCCAACTCTGCAGATACTAAAATCTCTTACATAAAATAGCTTAATTTTTGGATGTAACATGCTCACTCACAGACACACACACACATGAATATTCCCATATATTTTAAATCATCTCTAGGTTAATTTTAATATTTAATACAGTATAGATGATATGGCAAGTGTTGTTAAACTGCATTATTAACAATACCCAAAATGATACATACATATTTACTACAGATAAAATTTTTTTTGTATATTTTAATCCTACAATTGGTTGACTCTAGGGTCACAGAACCTGCAGTATGAAGGCTTAATTGCTCATATTGAACCCAGTTTGATTCGGTCTCAAATTTGTGGTAGCAAGAGCATCACGGAATGCAAAAACAACTGTGATAAATGGGAGCAATTTTTTTTTTTTTTGTAATATAGAACATTCAGGAAAAATAATAAAGTTTTTTAATGGAATGAAAATATCAAATACAGAGCTATTGAAGGGAGATTTGTCATTGAAGGCTTAGGTAATATAAGCCAGAAATTTGATTATTTAATATACCACTGTCTTCAACAGAGCAAATCGAAGGTTGAAGCAAAATATATTCTTGCGATTATAGTCTACTGAGGTTGACAAACCCTGATGTCTCTGTCTCTGTCTCTCTGTCTCTCTCTCTCTCTCTCTCTGTCTCTCTGTCTCTCTGTCTCTCAGAGAGTGTGACTTCGCAAAGAAACAGTTGATCAGGTGAGAATCCTTACTTGGAAGGTACTTCCTTTCCAAAATTCTGTCATTCTGAAACTGCACTGTCCTTGGTCTGTCATAACTAGATCACGCGTAGTGACTGTCTCCCCGTGTAGATGATGTTAGACTTAAAGTACGGCACAGAGGGTAGAGATCTAAATGTTTCCTAAGAAAATTCACCATAGTGCACCACCTTGACAGTCTGTCCTCTGTGACCATCTCTAATTCGGCATTTTCAAGTGACAGTTTTCTTCCAAATGAGTACTTAAGAGCAGACCACCTCAGTTTACATGAGTTGCACTTACATCAGAAGAACGTCAATAAAAATTAAACCATTATGAAAGACATAACATTTGAAAAAGAATTTGTTCTTATCACAAAATCGAAAGATGAATGCAGAAAAATTTCTCTGCTGAAAGAAACAGAACGATGTGACACGTTATTCACAAAACACAAAGAAGCAGCAAATTTTCAGGAGAGAAGAAGAAATATTATTGACAAACTATAAAATGAGGATGTTAGCCTTCCCTTTGTAGATTTAAAAATAAAGCATGACTTCAGGATATGTAGGAATTGAGATACGGTAGATATTGTGTAGATATTGTAAGCAACTCTATCTTTTAAAACCAGACTGCATTGTTTTCAGTGTAGCAGTCATAACTGCATCCCCCCACCCCCCGCGGAGGAGGGTTTGCAGCAACTTGTGATTAGAAAGTCGAAACACAAAAGAAGAGAAGGGGACCTGAAGAGCTGTCCTCAGATGAAAACTTGTGGAACACTGAGTTAAATCCCCACAGCTCTGTACCATGGGCAGCATAGTGTAAGATATTTGAGTAACAGTTTTGTTATTAACCAATTTATGATCCTTTTATTTCAGAGGAGCATAAGGGACATGATAAAAATTTGCTACAAACACAAGACAGCTTTGTTGAACAGGAACATACTTTTTGTAGATTTTACAACAATGGGAATGGGCCAAATATCCTTGTAAATTACATTAATGAGATAGATTGCTACTTTTAATGGAGGCTTTGTGCTCCACGGTATGCCTTATGCAGATTTGCTAGTTAATAAGCCTGAACAGTGTTTCTGTTCCTGGAAAATGAATCTGAAACGATTGTCAGATTATCTGTTTGGCATGCCTCGCTGGTGTCTAGAATGGCACTTCGCTAATGCGTTATTGCTCAGTGTCATTAACCCACACAAATGATTGAAAGGTGAATTTATATTTGTACTGTGGGGCTCAGCTCAAGAAACAGGCTGCCAGCCAATGAGGCTGTAAAGGATAAAATGAACTATTCATTTTGAGTTTCTATTCTTTTGGTCTTTATTGTGTTCACTCACATTAAAGTGTATGATATTTAAATATATGGAAAATAATGAAACAGAACTGCTACCTAACAAAACACAGCTAGCTCTGCATTTCACTAATGACTTAAAAGTTACAGAGTCAAAAAGTGAGCAGTCGACCACCCCTCAAAATCCCTGTATCTGGGGAATCTTACCAAAAAGGCAATAAATTAAATACCCTGGAATCTATTTCATCCAAAAATATTGTAGAAACTTTAATTAGAAAGGTAGGAATCGTAATGGAAATGTGAAATGAAAGGCTTGTCACTTTTTCATGAGAATTTAATTTACACTTGTGCAGATTAATTAAAATACTTGAAAATGGAAAACTTTTTTTTCTTTAACAATAGATCCAAGATGATTACAGAAAAGACATCAGGCTGAAACTACAAAATACTCTTATTCTGGGTCCTTTCATCTGGTATTCTTCCAGCAGATACTTTAATCTATGCTTTTGAATTCCAAGGACTTTAGAAATTTTAAATAAGTTTGTAAACAACAGGTGCCCTATTCTCTCAGGGAGAGAGAAGATATACTGTGAATGCAAAAGCTACTTTCTGCAGAGCTAGATCTATTTTCAGATCTAACAGACAGTCTTCAAGCCTTGCCTCCTGATCATCAGTCTAAGTTTTTAAGACTATTTGAAATTTCAATGAATTAAATCATACTTTTAAAACCACACACAAGATAAAACTTTGTCAGTGTGCAATATCCTCACATGATGTGCTCTTTCTTAGAGTTCATACAGCAAATTAGCAAGGGCATCTCTCCAAAACAAGTATAAAATGGTGTGTGTACAAATACCTGTGCAGGAAAGGAGGTTTGATATAAAGACCCTAGAAAAACAGTGTCCTTTCAGTAAGACATCATAATACTAAATGCACAGGAGGGGACAAGGGCCTGTATACACTATTTGGGTGTGTCCCTGGAGGACAAACTTGTGTGGCTACAGGGATCCAGGGGTGGTTTCCTGTCTGTCTCTGAAATACTTGTTCAGTAGCCAATTTCCTGTGCTATAATACAGTTTTATCAAGTTAAAACTCTCCATAATTCCTAAGAAGTATTTTGAAAGATGTCATCTTTATATTTCTATTTTTTT
>PVJX010007434.1:0-71152 GCA_004027295.1 Dolichotis patagonum | reverse complement strand
GAGGGATTCTATCTGTTTGCTTTGTTCCTCTAATTTTTTAGCTGTGTTTTCACTAGATGCGTTCACTATTTCTTTCACTGTTTTTATCAATTCTTCTTTTACCTGGGCAAGTATTTCTGGTTTGAATTTCTCCATAGCTTTCCCTATTTGCATATTTATTTCATTTGATATCATTTCAGGCATTTCAGGTGTATGGCTTGTTTTTTCTTCTATCTACACAGCTTCTAAGCTTTCTTGGGGAGGGCTAGCGCTTTGAGCCTGCCTTTTGGTCTTGCCTTTTGTCATTTTTCTGTATTTCCTTACTTTGAGCGGTGTTCCAAAGCTTTCTCTGCTTATGTGGCAAATTACCTGTTACGCCCTCAGTTCCTGGAGGGGCAGTGGCTCCCCCACAGACTCCTGGCTTCCTCACAGGGTCCTAACTCCCCTCTGTGTGCTCCTGGCTCCCTAAGTTGTAAGGCGAATGCTGGGTGTGGCCACCCCAGAGCCTGTGGAATCTCAGGCAGGCCAGGCCTCCGTGCCTTGTCCCAGGCACGTCTCCAGGAGGTTCTCTGCGAGTGAAGGGCCTACAGTTCCCAAAGAGTCAGGCCAGCATGTTGGTTTCTGAAAAATCCCCTATCCCAAACAGACCTGGCCAAGATACCAGTCTCCACAATATTCCCAATCCAAACAGCCCGGGCCGCTCTGCGGGTCCAAGAGTTTCGGGTCCCAAAGAGACAGGCCGAGATGCTGCTTTCTGGGAGACTTCCTGGTTGTGAAGGGCGGGGCTATGTGCCCAAACAGACCCAGCCCAGATGCCGATCTCCAGGCAGTTCCCTGCAGATGAAGGGCGTGCTTACCAGTCCCAAAGAGTCGCGCCAAGATGCAGGTCTGCGCAGACTTTTGATCCAAACAGCCCAGGCCACTCTGCGGGTCCCAGAGTTTTGGGTCCCAAAGAGACAGCCTGAGATGCTGCTTTCTGGGAGACTTCCTGGGGGTGAAGGGCGGGGCTACGGGCCCAAACAGACCTGGCCCAGATGCCGATCTCCAGCCAGTTCAACAGGGAGTCTTATATAGCTAATAAGGGGTCAGAAACATTTCTGAAAGTCTTTGTCAGTGGAAAGATTTCAAGTGCATAACCATTTAAAAACATAATGTTGTCTACCTGGGATGTCTCTCTTGGCTTCTCAGGCTGTATATGGCCCTTCACCACTGTCTTTTGCATGTTATAGCAGTCTAGCCTTTTTCAGTTTTGCACCTTGTATTTCAGGGACCCATGGTTCACTATGCTCAAACTTTTGAAATGGAAAATCCATAAATTTTGAATAGTGTCCTGTCCTGACTGCTGCAATGAAACTGCACACCATTGCACTCTGTCTCACTTTTGTCCAGCATAACCTTGTTGTGGGTGATACCTGTCCTCTACACAATAATAATTGTCAGTCACTTAAGTTAGCACATTGCCTATCACCATCTCAGAGGGCTTTTGTTCAAGTAACACTTATGTTACTTAATTCCCTTAATCACAATAGTAGTGGTGTTGGTAATTCAAATACGCCAAATAAAAGCCACAAATGCTTATTTTAAGTGAAGCAGTAAAAGTTTTTAACTTAAGGAAAGAAATGTATCCTGACATTGCTAAGATGTATGATAAGAAAAAATTACCCAGGAAAATATGAAGAAGAAAAAAGAAATTCCATTTAGTTTTGATGCCATAACTCAAACTATAATGTTGCAGCCACAGTGTGCAGTTAATGCTTAGTTAAGATAGGAAAAGGACAGATTTTTTTTTGTCTTTTTGAGTCAGTGTCTCACTATGCAGTTCAGGCTGGCTTTGGGCTCACTTTGTAGCCCAGGCTGATCTCAAACTTGCAACCATCTGCCTGCCTCAGCCTCCCGAGTGCTGAGATTACAGCAGTGTGCCACCATGCCTGGCTCAGGATGAAATTTTTGTATGGATGTACAAGAAGAAAACATAGTCTTCATTATAGGGTTTAATATTATTTCAGGGTTTGGGTATCCACTGGAGGCCATGGAATTTATCCTCCTCAGATAAGGGGGACTACTGAATAGTAACACTTGTTTTTGTGTTTCTCTTGTCTATCTTGCAGAAGAGTTACATGAGGCAGATACAAGAAATATTTCTCAAATTCAGGATTAAGCAAAGAAATATTGCTTTAATACTCTGTGCCAAATATGTGTTTGGTAAAGCAAATAAATATGTGTTACTTACTATCAGAGATTTGTGTGTGTGTGTGTGTGTGTGTGTGTGCATGTCAGTGGTCTCATTTGTTTCTCATAAGAATTTAATGAAGTTTTCTATCTAGAACATATAAAGAATTTTTAAAAATCAGGCTCCCAAAATTCAAAGATCCAATCCAAAAATGGGCATATGAAATGAATACACACATCTGATGAAGAAATACAAATGGCAAATAAATATATGAAAAAGTGCTCAACATCATTGGCCATTAGAGAAATGCAAATTAAAACAACACCTTGGAACTTCCAGGAAGATGGCAGAGTGGTAAGCAGCAGAGAAAACAGCCTCTCTGATTGTCACCATCCAGACACTGGAATTTTGAGGGAGACAAAACAGGAAGTGGGTCCCCTGGACCCAGTAAGAATCCAAGGTCTGAGTTGAAGCCCACAGACAGAGTAACAAGAAATACTTCAACGAAGAAGAAGGCAGTAGCTGGTGGCACCTTCTCCCTGAGACAGGACTCACTGTGCAGGAGGAGCTGTTCAAAGCTGGCAATGCATGGTCAAGGTGATGATAATTGCTGGCGACCACAGGGGCCTCTTCAGAGAGACTCAGCAGGGGAGGAGAGCAGTGGATGTGGAGGACTGTACTGGCTGGCAGTGAGTGTAGAGGACTTATTCCTCCCACAGGAGAGAGCAATTAGCTCGGTGCCATTTTGGAGTCAGGCCAGAACTGCTGTGGCTTTCTCTAGCAGTTCCTAGCAGGGTGCAGACCTGTGGAAATTGCTTGGACTGCAACGACCCCAGTGAGTCTGGTCTCAGGGCAGGCCTGCTGAGGTTATTCACTACTCTACCACAAGGCAACTGCTGGCATTCTGGGATAGAGCAGCATGATTCAGGACTCTGTCTCCACGGGCTGTCTACTAGTGAAACCAGAGAGAATCCTGGAAATGGACTATTTGTTTTTCTTTTTCTTTCTTTTTTTTTTGTTCTTTAGGTTTTTTTCCTCTTTCTTCTTCATTTTTTTATGAGTGTGAAAGTGGTTTCTAACATCTTTGTGGATATAGTTCTGCATTTGTTCTTTCTTTTGTCTCTTTCATCTCTCTTTCCCTTCAGTCTTCTGTATTAGTTTCTGCAAGTTGGCATGATCCCCCTTTGACCTCCAAACTTACTTGCACTGTCTTTCTCTTCTTCCACTTCTCTATTTTTGCCTTAATCTATTTTGAATTTTAACCCTGACAGCAAAATTGACACATGATGTACTTATATATTGCATATAGTTATCTTGTTTGTTTTACACTTTCTTATATAATCACAAATCTAGCTCATACAGTTATAAGATGCAAATTAAGGGTTAGCTCAGTTTGTTGTTTTCTAGGCTTTGTTTGATACTATTGGTACAACTATAGCCAAAGCTGACAAAGTTGTCCTAAACAGTTGTTGGTCCTGATAATCCATGACTGAGATTAACTAAGGGCCACAGAAAACATGGTGGCACAGTGCCAAAGAACCAAGGACTAGGCCAAACAAGTAACAACTTTTCATCTCCAACAACTGAAGAAGTAATACCTTCCAAAAGACTCAAAATCTAAAATTTAGCTATACCTGGAAGATACCTCTGAGAAGTAATCATCGCCTAAGTGTCCTAAATAATACCAGTAGAGCAACCCACCATAGCCAACTTACAAGCATCACTGCAAAAATTGAACTAAAAAAAGAAAAGAAATGAGAAAACACTTAAACAAGATGCAACCCCTGACATCCAGTTCACCAAAGGGAAACCCAAGGGGCAATCAGGTGAGACAACCCAAAATCCCCCACCAGGTCTTTCTGAAGTGGAAACAACAAAGAAATTAAATGAGGCTCTGGAAAAAATGAAGTGACAAATAATCTCTCATATAACTACAAAGATTACCAAAACACACACCATGCTTAGCTATGTTAGAGCGGACAGAGACAAAAAATAGATGAGCTTAAGCAAACTACGGAAGATCAACATAGGAAAAAAATGGAATCCATAAAGCAGATTCAAGGAGACACCTAGGAAAAAATAAAAACTCCATTGAAAATACTTGAAGCAGACTAGGTCAATGCAAGGACAGGATCTCAGATAATGAAGACAGGCTTGCAGTTAATGACCAGGAAAAAAAAAAAAGATTTTGCAAAAATAACAAGGGGCCATGAGAAATCAATCCAGCAGCTGCTAGATGAAACAAAGAAGAATAACTTAGGATTAATTGGAGTCAATGAATATGCAGGAGATACTACAAATGACATTAAATAATGTTCATAGACAGAAAACTTTCCCAGTAGAGAAAAAGAATTTGACATGCAGATAAATGAGACATATAGAACTCCAATTACCAGTGATAAAAAAATCTACAACCAAACATATCATAGTCCAGATTCCAGAAATTCAATACAAGAATGCAATTCTAAAAGCTGTTAGAGAAAAGAATCAAATCACCTATAAAGGAAAGTCCATCAGAATTACAGCTGAGTTCTCAGCATAAACTCTCAAGTCAAGGAGAGTTTGGAGTGAAATAATCCAAGTTTTAAAGGAAAACAACTTTCAACTCAGATTGATGTATCTCACAAAACTACCTTTGAAAATTGATGGAGAAATAAGATACTTCCATGACAAAAGAACATCTGAGGAAATTTATGACCACCAAACCAGTGCTCCAAAATGCTCTGAAGGACATTCTAGAAAAAAATCATAAGAACTACAGCTCCACAAACACCAACAGAAGGAATCTACCAGGGAAGGCAAACAATTAGAGGCAGGGGAACAGAGGGGGTGGGGGAACTACAGGAAAATAATATGAGAAGGATAAGTCAATACATATTGGTTATAACCATCAATATTAATTATCTCAATTCACCAGTCAAGAGACACAGACTGGCAGAATGAATCAAGAAGCAAGATCCAACAATGTGCTGCATGTAAGAAACACATTTAATTCAAAAAGAAATTCATAGACTGAAAGACAAAGGATGGATAACAATACTCCATGTGACAAGAACTCAAAAAAAAAAAAACAGATAGCTCTTTCTGTTTGCAGACAAAGTGAATTTCAAGCCAAGACTGATTAAGAGAGATAAAGAAGGTCACTATATCTTCATAAAGGGAAAAATCCAAGTGGAAAATATGACAATCATAAATATATATTCAAGAAATACCAGTGAACCAAACTATATAAAACAATTGCTAACAGACATACAAAATCAAATAAGCCCTAATGCTATTGTATTGAAAGACATCAATATCCCACTGCCACAAAAAGACAGATCAACTAGACAAAAAAATCAATAATGAAATATTAAAACTAAGTCAAACTTTTGAACAAATAGACTTAGTAGATTTCTATAGAATGTTCTACCCCACAACATCAGAATACACATTCATCTCAGCTGCACACAGGATATGCTCCAAAATAGACCACATACTGGCTTATAGAACATGTTTAAGTAAATGCAAAGGAATTCAAACTATCCCACACATACTATCAGACCATGGTGCAATGAGACTGGAAATCTGTGTCAAAGAAAACCACAAAAACTTCATTAACACGTGGAAATTAAATAGCACCCTACTGAACAAACAATGGGTCACAGATGAAATTAAAGAAGAAATTAGACAGTTTTTACAGTTGAATGATAATGACAGTACAATATATGGGAACTTGTGGGACACAGTAAAGGACACCTTAATAGAGAAATTTATAGCAATAAATACCCATATCAGGAAAGGAGAGCAAGTGCATATAAACAACTTAATGTTGAATCTCAAACTCTTAGAAAAAGAAGAGCAGGCTAAACCAAAAGCTCATACAATGGAGGAAATTATGAAATCAGAGCAGAAATTAACAAACTAGAGACTAAACAAATACAAAGACTCACTGAATTGAAGAGTTGATTCTTTGAAAGATTAAATCAAATTGACAAACTGTTAGCTAACTTTATCAAAAAAGGAAAGAAAAGACTCAAATCCATGCAATTAGGAATGAAAAGTGTGAAATCACAATAGACCCTGCAGAAATCCAGAAAACCATCTATACCTACTTTGAAAACTTATAGTCTAATACGATGGAAAATACAGAAGCAATGGACAGATTCCTAGATAAATATGAATTACCAAAGCTGAATTAAGAAGATATATAAATTTTAAATAACTCAATATCAATCAACAAAATTGAAAATCTAACAAAAAACCTATCAATAAAGAAAAGCCAAGTCCTTCACAGATTGACTGCTGAATTCTACAAGAAGTTTAGAGAAGATGTAACACCAGTACTTCTCAAACTCTTTAATGAAATTGATATAGAAGTAATACTTCCAAATTGATTCCTGGAAGCAAGCATTACCCTGGTAGCAAAACCAGAGAAGGACCCAACTAAGAAAGAGAATTACAGGGCAATCTCCCTAGTGAATATTGGGACAAAAATCCTCAGTAAGATACTGGCAAACAGACTGCAGCAAATCATTGAGAAGATTATACACCATGATCAAGTGGGATTCATCACAGGGATGCAGGGATGGTTCAACATATGTAAATCCATAAATGTAATATACCATATTAAGAGAGCCAAGAAAAAAAATCATAAAATCATTTCAACAGATGCAGAAAAAGCTTTTGACAAAGTTCAACACCCATTCATGATAAAAATCCTACAAAACAATTGGAATAGATGGTCTTTATCTCAATCTGATAAAAGCCATCTGCAACAAACCAACAGCCAACATCATACTAAATGGACAAAAACGGAAATGTTTCACTCTAAAATCAAGAACAAGACAAGGATGTGTACTTTCTCCACACTTATTCAAGATAGTCCTAGAAACTTTAGCTGGAGTAATTAGACAAGAGGAAAAAATAAAATGAAAAAAGATAGGAAAGGAAAAAGTTAAACTATCATTATTTGCAGATGACGTGATACTCTACTTAGAAGGCCCCAAAAGCTCCATCAAAAGACTTTTAGACTTCACAAACCTCTTTAATAAATGGTGTTGGGAAAACTTGCTATACACATGGCAAAGAAGAAATTGGACCCATATTAAAGATCTTGCTATTAAAGATTAAAGATATTAATATTAAATGGATTAAAGATCTTAATATTAAAACAGAAACATTAAATCTGCTGGAAGATACAGTAGGTAAAACTCTGAAGGTATTGGTGTAGGCAAAGATTTTATGAACAAAATCCCAATTGCACAGCAACTATTACACAGAAACTACAACTGGGATCTTACCTGACTGAAAAGCTTTTGTATAGCAAGAGAAACCACCAACCAAGTGTGAAAAGACAACACACAATGCGGAAGAAAATGTTTGTCAGCTATTCCTTAGACAAAAGATTATAATAAAGAGCATGTAAAGAACTCAAAAAAAGTCAGATCCCCCAAATTTAAAGACAAGAGTTCAAAAATGGGCATTTGAGTTAAATACATACTTCTCAGACAAAGAAATATGAACAGCAAATAAATATGTGAAAAAATGTTCAACATCACTGGTCATTTGAGAGATGCAAATTAAAACAGGACTGAGCTTTCACCTCACCCCAGAAAGAATGGTTATTATCAAGAAATCAAGCAATAACAAATGTTGGCAGGGTTTAGGAGAGAAAAGGACCTTTCTCCAGTATTGGCAGAAATGCAGATTGGTGCAACCACTGTGGAAATCAGTATGGATATTCCTCAAAAAGCTAGGATTAGAGGTCCCATTTGATCCAGCTATCTTGCTTCTGGGTATATTCCCAGAAGAATTGAAAATATCATACCACAGTGATATATGTGCACCTATTTTATAGCAGCACAATTTGTAATAGCTAGATATTGGAAACAACCTAAGTGCCCATCAACTGAGGAATGGATAAAAAAGTTGTGGTATTTTTATACAATGGAGTACTACTCAGATATAAAGAATGATCACATTGAGATATTTATAAATAAATGGACACAACTTGAGACCATACTCATAAGCAAAATAAACCAAACTCACATGTGTAAATACCGTATAGTCTCCCTAGTATGAGAGTTGATAAGAGTATATAAGATTTTATGGTAATCATGATTTCCCAACACTATGAAAGGGTAAAAAGGATATAAATTTGTGTGTGTGTGTGTGTGTGTGTATATATATATATATATATATATATATGATCACTAAGTTGATTATCCTACTAATTCTATTAGTTCCTGGAACAGAACAGTTAGTACTCATATGATTAGATCAATTTTACATGTAAATATCTGGTAATCTGGCGACTCTTGAAGATAACTATGCAAAATAACAACCACTGTTAAATTCCTATCATCATGTTTTGAAAGCCTATATTGTTATTGTTTTGGGATTTTCTTATTGTTGCTTGTTTGTCTCTTTTGTTTCTTGTTTTTCTTGTCTTTTATTTTGGTTGCGGTTTTTTTCCGTTCTGTAAAATAAAATTTAAAAAAGAAAGAAAAAAACAATGTAACAAAGTTAAAAACTCGCATTTGTCTCATCTTTAAAGTAAATTTAAGAATAAACAATGTAAGTAGTAACAGTAAAGTCAAAATCCAAACTCAGAACTCTTCAGAGCCTGCCCTCTCAAACTCAAATACTACATTTTTCTTGCTAAAAGTTGGTAACTTTTATTAAATGAAGTTGGTCATACTTAATTGTAAGGCTTTCCTGTGTCTTTATGAAGATCAGCACTATTGAGAGCAGTAGGTACAACTATTCCGTGAAGTATTTTCAGTTTCCTAAAAGGATGATTTTTTTCAGAGGTAGGTATTTCAACCTCCTTTCAACCCTCTCTCATAGTTACATGTGTGTTAAAACACAATGCAAAGGAGTCAGATACAATATAAATTATTCTTCTGAAATATGACCACTATGTTTTTAATAGTTCTGACCATCCACAAATATAAGCCCTACATGTTTAAGGAAAAAGAAAATGATGCAAACAGACAAACTCACTTTAAGGAAAAAAATAATTCCCATTAGCCATGTTTGAAGGCTATAAATATTATCTAGATGCTGTCTGGCTTAGACAGAACTAGCTATTTTTATTAAAGTTAGTTTTCCCATACAACATAACTCTTGTACTTTGTTTTAAATAAGAAATTTAAGTGTTACCAGAGCTGTGGGAACAATTTCACGCTTTAAGCAAGAGCTTGAGAAAACATCAAAACAATGTATTTGAAATAGATTTTAAAAAGAAACCACTCATTTCTCCTTTGAACATTTTTCCTAAACTTGGTCGTAATATGAAGTTCAGGGAAATATAAGATAGTTTTCTCTACAATGATAGAAATCAAACTAAGTATACAGGGAAATGCTCTTAAGTACCACATACTAAGAATTGTTCCATCTAGCAAATGCATGGATTCTGGGGTTAAAGTATTCCCGCAGATACAACTAATGAACTCTGATACTGTCATACCATTAGGGGCAAAACTGCTATTGTCTTTCTTCTATTCCTTCCTTTTCCTTCCCCCACCATCTTTGCACCATAAATATATATGAAAATTAAAAATAGTCCACTACAGCACTGCAATAAGAAAAGGAGAAAATTAACACTTTGTTCCAGGAAAGAGTGAATTACCCACTGTGAGGTATACTGAAGCAAAGAGTAGACAAAGCATGTCCAAGATATTGTAAGATATTAAAGACTGGGCCACAGTTAGAGTCCTTATCTGAGTCCAGAAGTCTGTGAGTCTGTTGCTTATTGGTATTCATTGCCTATATATGTATATCGACTGTGAAGTCTCTTACCTTCTCCTGACATCACTTTTTAAGCCAGCATTCACTTTCATGTTTCTGACTCT
Source organism: Dolichotis patagonum (assembly GCA_004027295.1). Classification (NCBI taxonomy): domain Eukaryota; kingdom Metazoa; phylum Chordata; class Mammalia; order Rodentia; family Caviidae; genus Dolichotis; species Dolichotis patagonum. The sequence goes on along the minus strand of PVJX010007434.1, from coordinate 61,165 downwards.
CACTTGTCTGGAAATCACATCTTTAAGTGTAGGAGTACCTCTATTCAGTAGGAAGTTTAAAATGGAGCAGAAAAGAAAACCATTTCTGGTCTTATTCTTAGAATTGACCCAATCTAGTCCTTCTTCCATTCTAATTCATTGATCTATCTCTAAATGCAATCTACTGAGAGGTGGCTTGGAATTTAAAGCAAACTGAATTCTAAATGTCATGTTCCTATTTTGCCACACACTGCCCATTATTCTAGATTTTTGGCAAATGAGCCGTGGAATTTCAGTTAGTAGCTGTTTGTTGCTGTTTATGTACTAGGGTAACTCCCAGCCTGCTAAAGCTGCCAAGCCTGTAGAGTGCAAAGGTCAAGGACATGGCTAAGCCAGGTAGTCATAGCTGAAAAGATTCTCCTCAGTCATCCGGGCTAGTGCTGATGCCTCCAGCGTATCAGCTTCATTTTGTTCAAGTAAATGTAACTGTGTTCCTGTTGATAACATCTTGCACTAAGGAGCACTGTTTATGGGATGGAATTTGGATGTCTTGGGTGAACTGGAGAGTCAAAAATAAATACTGAATTAAAACAAGAACACATCCTTGAAGACTTTGACTTTATAGCTCACATTTTTAGAAATGAGAAACAGGGGCTTGCAGTAAAGCCTGAGTAGCCCCACGCAGATTGGTACTGCAGTCTAGGCTCTTTCTACAAGGTCATCCTTCCACCCCACACTACGGAGGCAACCTTGGCTCAGTAACCTTTTGTGCATGTCAGAGGGTATCCAGCCACTGCCCTTCCCACCAGAGTCCAAGACCAGCACCTACAATAAAATTATTAAGAGTCAGCCTGATATCATAGTGCAGTTGCTTAAAACAATGCCAATGCAAACAAGGTCAAAGGATGTCTAAAAGAAATGAAAATTGCAGGTTTAGAATGTATAGAAATTGAAGCATCTGTTCTGATTTCAGAAGGCACATTCTTGAGATTAATTGCCATGGGTTTTTAAATATGGTTTTAATGGCTTTCTCAAACACTTCTGTTCTTTGCAGCAACTTTACCTACAAAAATAGGATAAATTTCTGACTGTTGGACAAATGAGGATAAAATTTAGCTAATGCTGAAAATATCTCAAGCAGTGCTAAATAAGGCAACAAAAGCTGAAGTGAGTGCATTATTCGAGAACAGGTTTATCTTGTTAAAATTTCAGCCCAAAGAGAAAATTTCAGTGGGAAGTATAGGTAGAAAAGCTTCTCAGTAATAAAAAGTTAAGAGTATATCTTTTAACGCTTAAGAAAAACTCTTAAAACAGAATTCTAAATACATGTTGTGCTAATGTCAGATTTCTAATTTTGATATAGTATAATTATTATATTAAAGGTAAACATTGAAAAGAACATGTTGAAAGGCAGCTTCATATGCATCTATAATTATTTCTGAAGAGAAGGTTTAAAGCATTGGCTCTTGAATGAGTTATTTAAGTAAAAGGAATGTACAACTAATACACATTATTTCGTGACTATTAGTATTGTGATAGATTATTACTGTTAGTGTTTAATTGTCTTTTGCTTCTGGTTTTACATAACATTTTAGTCTAAGTTTAGTGCTATCAGGAAACCAACATAGGTTTTTTTCAGCATTTGTCAGCATTATAAGAAATTCACTGACTGCTGCATATTTTTCATTAATTTATCATTATTCACACCATTTAGAGATGAATGGCAAACTATTATTCATTTTTTTAAAAAAACATGTGTTCATCTCAAGCCACAAAAAGAATTTAAAGATTTCCAACTTTGTTATAATCCTTTTCAATGGTATATCTTGTGACTAAAATATTGTCCTTAATTGGAAGGGTAAGAAGTCCAATTTAAAATTTTTTCTATTGTATAAATCTATCATAAACAGGTCATGGTTCCTACGTCAAACACATTCACTTATTTGAGGACCTTAGGAGGTTCTCATGGATGCGAGACCATCAGAACCATGGGCCCCACACATCACATATTTTAGATAATGAGGCTCAGGTTCCCCTTGCCAGTGACTCATTTTCTGAGACTGTCAGTTATGACTGAAAGGCCAAGAGCATCTTCATCACTGCAAGCAATTTGCAGCACTGTTTTATTTGCCTGAGTTTAAACATCAACCCTAGAAGGTAATCATTCTGTTAATTTGGGCCAGTTATTGAATTTCTCTGTGCCTCAGTTTCTGTATCTGTGATTTGGGGACACCATTAGCATATTTTTTGAGGTCTAGCTGAGTAGTTTGACATTCTTTAATTTTAGTGATTTTCTCTTACATGTCTTTCACTTGAAAGCCTTTTCTCTTTTAGGAAACATTAATTACCATAGGACTTTAAATCAAGATAGTATAGGTGTATTGCAAAATTTGCTGTTAGAGCAGATACTGTGCATCCAACATTGACTCTTCTCCCAGAGGTGCAGGCTGGGAGGACTCTGTTTTCCAATTTGCTTCTCCCCAAGGGATCAAGTGCTTTCAGAAATCTATCTTCCTTTTGCTCTGGAGGCTATTTATAGCTTTTCCCTAGCATCTTGATCTTCCCCAAGAATGTCCAGTCTGATGCTTTTTATCCAACCAGGACAGGGAAAAGTCTGCAACCACTCCAGGGATCCATGTCCCAACGAGGCCTGGCCTGGCTCTCCGTTGCCAGCCCTGCCTGTCCTCAGTTCCAGCAGCTGCTTTTCAGGTTGTGTATTAGTAGTTAGGGGAGAGAAACAGAGTACTAATCCCTCAAGCCTTTCTCTTCCAGAAGGCTGGAATCTATCATTAATTATTTGTTTTTCTTAGAAATCTTCCTTTTCTTTCTCTTATCCCTATTTTTAATCTACCCCCATGGTCTATTAATTTTATCTTCATAAGTCTCAAAACTATACTTCCTTACTGCTATGTCTGCCAGTGTGCTACTTCATGGGAACGTTAGCCTTTTAACTCGTTTTCTTGACTCTTTGTTGTGGACTTCATTTTTGGCCCATTCTCCATACGAAAGCCTACATGAGGTTTTACATTCAAATCGAATCATATCTCTCCTGTTTTGCGTACTGAGCATATGTAAAGTTCTTCTGGATTATAAAGTTTAAAGAAATCTGTCCCCTCCTCATCTCTGAAACTGGTACTACTCCTTCTTGCACTACATGTCAGCTGCCTGTTTTATAATTCAGGTACTAGAGCATTCTAAGAGTTTTCTTTCATTTATCTTAGGGTTTTGCTCATACTATTGCTTCTATTTGGAATGTTCTTTCCCAGGTGTCTTTATAGTGGCTTTCTTCTTATCCTGTTGTTCTCAATCAACACCACTTACTTAGATCATTCTAAGTGCATTCTTTTTCTGTTATTTTTTGACTAAGTTGTCTTATTTCTTTTATGGTCATTCACATTTATAATTATTTCTGTGCTAATTCATTGCCTCTGTTTTATTTATGTATGACAGCAAGGATCAAGTATGGTTTGCTAATTTCTATAATTATCAAAAACATGCATGGTAAGAATAAACTTTTAGTTCTTCAAGATAAATGTGGGTCAAAAAAGATAATTTATATCCAGACTCAAAGTAACAGCTATCTTCAAAGGAAATAAATTATGAATATAAATAAGAATGACCAATGCTATAGGAAAGACATAAATTTAATGCCGCAGAAATAAAAGAATGGAGCAAACTATGATGATAACATTAAAGAACAACTGATATTGAGACTTCAGCGCAATGAGCAGAAATGAAAAGGAAGGCATTACCAAAAATTAGTAATAAATATACTTTATGAAATACAAAGCAAGTAAAACTAACCTGATGCAGAATTTATGGGGAAAAAGATGAACTGTAACTAAATCAGATAAAACCAAGTAATAGGTTGAGAAGTTTGCTGTTTGTCTAGTATTAAAGACAAAAGTTTAAAATTTTAGTTCAAGCAGTGACATATTCAACAGGAAGTATAAACTCAACAGAAGAGATTGGGAGAGGAAAATAGAGAGCAGAGGTGTTATCAAATTAGCTTGAATTGGTAGCATCACACTGGAAATGGAAAATAATGACTATCAGAGGGTCCAATCTGAGCTCCTTAGAATGTTAGAGTTCATGGAAATAATGCCAGGGATGCAGAAGCCCCTTGAACATAAACAAATACCAGCATGTGTATTTTTAAAATAAATAACCCATAGCTTTTATCTGAAATCTCAAAGGAATCTCTAATCTCAAAATTTTAAAAAAGCTAATTTATTTGATGCTATCCCCCCCCCGCCTCTAGAGCTAGGTAGAAATTCTTATGCTTGTATTTGTTCTTTCTTGCTTTGTATGTATTATTTGGTAGGTTAGGACACACTACCGTAATCAGTTTGTACTTAAAACACCAATTCAGTACAGATAAAATGTCTTTCTTTTCTAACCACTTTTTTCCATTGAAAAAGAAGTATTTTTCTCCTCATTGCTTTTAGTTTATAAACATCAGCTAAATAAATATTCCTATTCATTAGATTAAAAATACCAACTAACCCTTTTAAACTAACATTCATTTCACTTTATTATGAAGTTTATAAAATGTGCTCCAGACCTCTAACACAAATGACCTCTTACCATGCACATATTCCAGCTTTATACCCATATTACTTCCTTCATGCCACACCCATGACCCTAAACAATAGGTATATAACCAAAGAAGTGAAACGCTTCACTTGTGTATTCAGAAGTCTTTTTACGTCTTGATTTTCAGGAATTGTTTATTTTCCACTAGGAGGATTTAAATTGGTAATGGCATCTTATTATGGCTTTTCTAGCTGCGGATATGAACCCAGAAGGCTTGTTTTCTCAGTGACTAAACACTATTTTAGGAATGTTAGTTTTGGCTTGTTTTTGCACTGCTTGCTCTGGTACATCGTTCATTTCTCTCCTGCAAGACACAAGCACTCATTTATTTCAGCTTTTAGGATCTCACTGCTCCAGGTCTGGCCCTGGCTATAAAGAACCTTTCCAACTATACCCCATCCCCAGGGGGAGTGGTCCACAGGTCCAAAGGTCATGCTACATGGAGTCCATGCCTAGCCTTCCATACCACAGTATGGGTATTTAGGATTCTGGAATCATGCCAGAAAGATTCAAACTCAATTCCTTAAGAGAAAGGAGTATAATTTAAAATCATTTCATAATTTTCTGTGCAGTTTATAGAAGGGCCATGATAGTCTCCTTTAATTAAAATATATTTTGATTTATAATACATAAATACAAGCAGCCAGTTTTAGGAGAAACTTACTTATACTGAAACAAGTGAGAAATACCTTTTATGGGATTCTTTTTTATTGAGACATACATGTATATGTGTTTAAGGGATACCGTATGAAATCTGACATGTATACAATTTGTGACAATCAAATAGGGTAATAAGGGTAATAAGCACTTCCATCTCCTCAAACACTAATTTATATTTTATCTAATCCAGTGATGATGAATCTATGGCACACGTGTTATCCATTTTTTTCAAGACAAAAGATATTAATGTCAGGGTTGCTTTTTCTGAACTATAACCTCAGTGCTCAGTGTTGGCACTTTGCAATAAATAAGTAGGTTTTTAATTGCTGCTTTGCCTAATCTAACTTCTTCTCCATCTCCACTCCACATTATCCTTCCATTGTGCAGGACCACTATTCTATTCTGTTCTTGCAGAGAATCAATGTTTTAGTTACTTCAAATGAGAGAGAAACTTTAAACAGGGTAAGAAATAACAATTGGTAGTTTATTGATGAATTTTTTAGCTTGCTCCTTACAGTGTTATCCAAAGTGGAACACTGGCATAATGCCAAACCATCAGCAAATGAGGGTAGCTTTACAAACACTTTTAATCTTGCTGTCCAGGTACACATCTCTTACATTGTGAAGTGTATAAGAGTTAAATGAAGGTTACATACAGTAACATATGGGATGCACGTTATTTTAAAATATTCAAAAATATGTACAATGTTTCAGCCTCATTTCCTAAAGCCTACCTGTTTATAGTTCCTTAAAATTGACATAAATATACCTTAAAGTACAATTATATCAAAAGCTTGGGTAAAAATAAGCATGGCTGTCCGCAAAAATTTTAAAAATAAAATGAAGGATTTGTTTTCATTTGACTATTAAAAATTAAATTACATTATCCTTAAATAGCTTGAAGTTCTTAAAACTCACACAGAAGTCTGGCTTCCTTTATTTCTGTTTTATTTTGTTTTCTGGATGACTACAAATGTTTCCATATCAATTCTTGTCTTTTTCATTTACTATGAAAACTTTAGGTAGAATGATCTCTTAAAAATACATGTTTAACAGTGGCAAACTACACAGAAGTCCTGCAGAATCCTAGTGATCTGCGGTAAATTCATGCCCAAAAGAATCTAGTTCTTTTCCTAGCTTCTTCATTTCCACTATACGGACCTACCAGAACCCTTCAATTCTTGGGAGCACATTCCTACAGTTTCTCCAGTTTCTAATCTGGAATTACTTCATGAATTAATCTTTGCCATGAGCTTTGAATCTCTGTCTCATTTTCCTTGTTTAACTTTGAACCAAGAAGTTGGAGGTTTTAAAGGAGCACTCCCTGACTTCCCAACCTAGACTCAAATAGCTTGCAAATAATTACAAAGGAGCTTTGGAAGATGCACAAATTTATGAGAATTTTATAGAACTGAATGTTCATTTAAAAAGCAGGATGTAAAAAAAAATCAATGAAAATTACAAGTCACCTAGCCCATCACCCTTCAGTACCTGGGTGTATGAAGTGGGAGGTCTATCAATTAATAAATTATTCTATTATCAACTGTTTATCCATGAATGTGAAGTTCTGAAATTATGTAAGAAACTACCAGTATACAAACTTTCTTTGGTTTACTGTGAAAAGAGCCAGTATTAGCAAAGTATACAGATAAACTTCAGTGTTTATTTACAGATATGTAAGTTTATTTGAAGATATACAAGTTTGATTTAAAATAAAACTTACATATCTGCAAAATACACAGTCAGTTGAGATAGCAGAAACCTCATTACAGACGTGTAATTGGCTATCATGTAACTGTGCCTTAAATCACATAACTACAAATTAAGTATTTTCTGTGCTCTGCTACAACACTGCTGTAAATTTCCCCCTGAGAAATGAGTTTAATTTCTAGTATATTTCAAGATAATTGAGATCCCATGTGGTATTGAAAAATGATACAGAAATATGCCACATAACTTTTATGAAATCTTCCCTCTTCTGACATCTATCCTAATTACAATAAAAAATCACAACCAAGAAGTAGATAGTGAAACAATTATTACCTCTACTCAGAATTCATCAATTTTACATGCAATTATGTATCTAGTTATACACATTTTTATTGCATGTGTTCTGTCACACACTAATTTTTGTAGCTCTTTTTAACTTTATCAACTTTCTTCCATTTGTATCTACAAAAATTTTAGCTCACCAAAATCACTGATACATTCTCCAATTTAATAACCATTTTCAAGATCATTTAATAAGGACAATTTGAGATAAGTTTTTTTTGTTTGTTTGCTTGTCTGTTTGTTTTCTTTTTTTTTTTTTGACTAAGTGCTGTTTTCTGGAGAGTCATCCAGAAGTCAACTGTTCATCTTTTTAAATTATTGAGAGGTATTCTCTGGTATGGATGCATACATTTGTTTAACCACTTAACCATTTTCTATTGTGAATCATTATCAATAAAGCTGCTATGAACATTTGCATGCAGGTTTTTCAAATGAATGTAAATTACTAGTATTTTTCAAGAACTGATTCAAGAGTGCAACTACTGAGTGGTCTAATAACTGCATATTTAATTTTATAAGTGACAACTGTCTTTCAGATGGGCTGTACCACATTATATTTATACCAGCATCTATGAGTGATCTGTTCTCTCTACATCCTTGTAAGCATTTGTTGTCTTCATTATTTTTTATTTTTGCCATTTGATGTATTCCTGGTGACCTCTTACTGTGATTTTAGTTCTCAATTCCTTATTGGCTAATGATGTTGAACTTTTTTAATCTTCTTATATGCTATCATATATTTTCTTTAGTGAAATGTCTGTTCATCTCTTTTGACTTTTTTCCAATTAGTTTTTTTTATATTGTTGAATTATATATACAATTAGTTGAATATATATATAGTTGAATACATACATGTCTGATACTAGTCCTTTGGCAGATGTGTGATCTGCAAATATTTTCCCCCAAATTATAACTTGTCTTTTGATCTTAAGAATACTTTTGTAGAATATGTTCTTAATTTTTATGAGGTTCAATATGCTGATTTTTATGAGTTGTGCTTTTTGGTATCAAATGTAAGTAATTTTGCCTGGAATTTGAAGACTTTGTTTGTTTTATCTGTATCTATCTTGAGTTTATTTTGTTTTAAAGGGTAAGATTTTGGTTATTGTTTGATTTCATTCTTGATTCATCTATTGAGGTATAACTGTTCCAGAACAATTTTTTGAAAGATTGTTTTTTTTCCATTGTATTACTGTGCATCTTTTTGGAAAATTAAATTAGACATAGATGTGTGGGTCCATTATGAGTTTTTATTATGTTATATTTAATGAGATCTCTGTTCCTTCACCAAAGAATGGTATGTATTCACCAAGTTCATGCTATCTCAACTACTGTAGCTACATAAGGCTTGATGTAAGGTAGATTTGTTCTTCCTATTTTATTTTTATTTTCCATGATTAACTTAGCTATTTTAGGCCTGTACTTTTCCATTTAACTTTTAAATTAAACTTGTCTATATTATTGTAGATAATAATAGGATATATTGGTAATAATCAGTCTATATCATCATAAAAAAATTTTAAAGTAATAGCCAAGCATAAAACTTCTCTTTTTTATTATGGTCATTATTATATAGAAAACAATACTGCAACCAATAATGTGATCACCTTTATTGAAAGAAAATTTGTACTCCTATTATATTTGTTCTGCTTTTAATTAGAGAGCATTTAGGGACACGTACACTTTTGGTAGTGTCTAATACCCTAAGCTATTTGAGAATTTACAGGTAAGACTAATCGTGGACTCTGGTTTGGGTCACATGTGCATATATCATACTCAGAAGAGCACAGCAAAATTTGTTAGAAGACCGGAGTTATTCAAAGCTGTCATTTTTCTTTTCTGTTTCAGATTGCAATAGCCTTGTTAGAAGACAGATGCCATGGAAGCCTTCCCTTGCCCTGGGATAAAGAAAAAGCTATCCAGCCGGCAGCTAAGATAAAATGGCTTTGGGTTTTCTGTTTTGTTCTTGTCACAATACCTTGTACTAGAACCTGAAAAGCAATTCAGCAATCCATCCTTTCTTTTTAAAATCACATCCAAGTAGATCTCCTCTGTTCTCAAATCCTTTTTATCTTGCTAACAAATAAATGCTGGTTGGAGCACACAGAATACTTTGGAGATGACTCTTGGCCCACAGCCACATTCCCCTGAAATCTGTCATGTTTTGAATATGTGACCCTCTGCTTCCCACTTCTAACTCCAACTGTGACCTTAAGTACAGTATGTGACCCAGGGTTCAATGTGTGACCTTAGCTTTTTCCATTCTATCAGGAATTCGAACTCCAAATTAGGATACGTTTATCCAGCCCGTGGCTGCAGCAACCTCATAGCCAAGGCTGGCACTGAGAGGAAATTATCCTTAGGCAACTCTCCCTGACTCCACTTGAATCAATTTTCTGAGATCAAAGATGATAAATACTGAGCTTGTATTTTGCCAGTGAAAAATGCATTCAAACATAGGCCAGACCAGAGAAATAGCTAACAAATACAAACTTTCCTCTAAAATCTAGAGGGGGAAAAAAAGGTTTCTTCCAACATAGGAGAATGGAAAAGGATAAATTGTATCTGGGAAATATGTCCTTAGGGTATATTTCCAAATTGAGCAGTGTGAGCGGTTTCCTTGGAGCAAAATTTGCTGCACAGTATATTTTATTGGATTGGTTTTATTTATTTTTCTTGCTGTTTTCTTCAAAAGATATATCTCATTGTTGTACATTATGTAGGAAGTTCCATTAAATAGAATAAAATGTGCCATTAGTGTCACCATATTTTTGTTCTTCTGCAACCCACACATTATTTCTTATCAATTCTTTCATTTTTTTTAAAGTAAGGCTTCAATCAGGAATGAATTTTTTAAGAACATAATATATTTGTATGCAGAAGAAATGGTATGAGACAATCTTATTGCATTTTAAAATGTGTGATTTCAACAGTGCTTATATTAAGAAAACTGTAAAACCTAAATAAAGCTTTAAAAAAAAAAAAGAATTGTTGACTATTCAGAGGAACGCATGCATATGTCTAGAAAGTTAAGATCAAGAATTGGGTCATTTGTACAATCCAGAAGCATCAATAGCAAGGGTGACATTGATCCTACACAATCTTCTCATAGTTGTTAATTCTTTCCTTTAACACAAAATACATTGGTAGGAAATTGGGGGAGAGGGCAATAGGAGAAATGGTTGAGACACTATTACTCTTTTTTTTTAATATGAAACTCCTGATTTGATAATTTTCATGTTTTAATCCTCTCATTTTTTGAAATGTCCTTTCCTCCTACAGACTCTGCAGTTTCCTGCCCACAGCCTCCCCTGCAGGGGTTAAGCTGACTCAGGCTGGGAATGCATCACAAAGAAGCCCAAGGAAAGGATAAGCTTGCATCAGTTTCTTGTTATTAAGGTTTATTAGTTGCATGCGTTTCCAGCTCCTGTGAATTTTCCCTTTTTGTCCTTCGCACATCTGGCTTAGGGAGATTGTAATTTATCAGTACTGCCAGAAAAACTCAGGACTAGTACCTGGCTGGTTATGGTGATAGCAAACAGTTAAGCTTCTCCTCAACTGAAGGCAGTTTTAAAAATTAAAAAAAAAAATGCTATTATTGTCTTTAATGTTAAAAAGATTTGTGTTTACCTAAAAGAAAATGTGGATATTTATTTCAAGCTCTTCTTTTTTTCTTTAGTTTTTAACATTTATTGTTTATAAAAAAAAGCATTAAAATTTTTAACTCAACTGGTTTTTGTTGTACAAAGTCTAAAAAAGAACATCAGAAATAAATTCTCGTATGAGCTACAATGAAAATACCAGTAGCACTCTGTAAAAAAAATTAATCTTTACTTCAATTATCAGACCCAAGACAGTCTGCACACATGCCAAGAGCATAGTTCATACACACACATCACTTACACTGACAGCACATGTCTTTTTCTCTGTTGGCCTTTTTGTCAGACATACTTGGCTTCTTAGTGATTTTGCTATTTTGTCAGGAGGTTCTTGTTACATTATAGTTAATAGGAACACAAAATATCAATAAAATAAAGTTAAATTTGTATGATGTGTTTAAAATAGACATCAACATTTTCACATCAGCTGTGTACTTCCTTACGAAACCTAAAAGATAATATCAGAAATAAATTCCTATATAAACTATAAGGAAACACCAACAGAAGTACAATGAAAATACCAGTAGAATTGTACCACAATAATAAGCTTTGCTTCAACTGTTGCACACAAGGCTGTCTTTACACACAGCAACTGTGTGTTCCATGCACACATTTCTCTTACAGCATATGTGCTTAACTTTCCTTTCCTATGTGGTACTCTTGTTAGCTCTATTCCTGTTTTGTCAGATGCTTCTACTATATTGCACAACATGCACTGAGCAGGGAAATAAAATGTAAATAAAGTAAAATATCAACTATGTAATTAGTGCTTAGGATAAACACCAACATTTTCACATCAGCTGTTGGTTTACAAAACTTCAAAGATAAGATCAAAAATAAAAACTTATGTGAACTACGGTGTAAACACAAACAAAAATCTACCACAGAAATAAGCTTTGCTCCAACTGTTGCACCCAAGGCAGACTTCACACATGACAGCTACATGCTCCATACACAAGCGTCACACTACACTGATAATACATATGTCTTGTTTTCCATGCACGAAACTAACGTCAAAATGCATCAAAGATCTAAATATAAAAACAAAAACACTAAATCTACAGGAAGACAAGGTGGGTGTAAATCTTGAAGACATAGAGGTAGGCAAAGAGTTCATGAACAAAATGCAAACTGCACAGGAAGTTCTTCTCAGACTCAACAACTGGGATCTCTTATTAAAAAGTTTTTGTACTTCAAAAGAAATTACCAACAAAGTGGGAAAGAATTTAAGCCATCTGTCCCTCAGAAAAAAGACTTATATCTAGACTTTATAAAGAACTGACAACCGTCAGACCCCCCAAATTCAAAGACCCAATCCAAAAATGTATATCTGAAATGACTATGCATTTCACAGATGAAAAAATACAAATGGCAAATAAATACATGAAGACTTGCTGAACATCACTGTCATTTGAGAAATACAAGTTAAAACAACATTGGGATTTCATCTCACTCCAGAAAAAATGACTGCCATCAAGAGATCAATCCATGCCAAATGTTGGCGAGGTTGTGGGGAAAAAGGAACACTTCTCCACTTCTGGTGGGTGTATAGACCTGTGTAACAACTGTGGAAATCAGTGTGGAGATTCCTCAGAAATCTAGGTTTGGAAGTCCCATTTGGTCCAACTTTTACCCTTCTGCGTATTTTCCCAGAAAAACTGAAAATGTCATGCCACAGTGATATATGTGCATCCATATTTATAGCAGCACAGTTTGTAATAGTTCAAGCTTTTCTTTACAATTTCTAATTAGGTCATGTACTAATTTGGGGTTCACTCACTAGATACATAAAAGGACAATTGAAGCCATTCTTCTAGCTGTCCTAGAAAATCTAGTCAAAAGAAGGAAAAGAAAAACAAAAGAAAAATAATAATAATCTTGTGTGTGTATATATATATATATATATATATATATATATATATATACACACATACAAACAAACAAAATAGCTAAGATAATTGCACTACTAATTTCTTGGAAATTCATTGAAAAGAACGGTTTGTGATTATATTGTTTGATCAATTTTGCATGCCTATATCTTATAATGTGAGCAACTACTTTGAAAATCATAATATGTAATATACTAACAATTGTTAATTTTCTATTATCTTGTTTTGAAATTCTATATAGTTTTTTTTTCTGTTTAAAATAAAAAAGAACAGCAAAATTACTGTTTATTTAAGATAACACTTACTAAACACAATCTGTATGCCAAACTCTCTTTTAAATGCTTAGATAGTAAGGTCTCATTTAATTCTTAGAAAAAGTCCTGCATAGTTGGTTATTCTCAGATTGTCATCTTCACTTTATAGACGAGATCAGGAGGCACAGAGAGCTTAAGCAAATTGTGGAAGATCATATAGTCATAAAGGAGGAATAAAATATCCAGTTAATTCCTGAAAATGTACTCCTAACTTCAATCCCACACCATCTTTCAGAAACATACATAAAATACCTGGAAAAAAAATCTCTTAAGGAAATGTCATGTTCAAATACACCTTTTTGAGAGTTTTCTCTCCATTGTTTTCCCATTCTTGACTTCTAAAACTGACTTTTTCATTATGATATCTTTTATATGGCTTTTACTCATAAAACAAAATGTGGTATTTCTTCCTCCACAAAACAAGAGGAAGGAGATTTTACATTTCAATAACAGTTGTCTATATGCTGTAAGGTGACATACGTGAAATGCAACACTATCATATCTGTCCTTCCTAGACTTTACACCTCCATCTCTCAACATCTGTTATCCTTCTAAGGTTACTTCTCAAAACATTGACACATATCCTTCACTTCAACCACACCAAGCCACACTTAATCACTCCATGAGGCAAATTATATTACATTTCTATCACTTTGTTCATAATCTCATGGATTTCACGCTTTACTTAGCTGCCTCGTAACTTCTACTTTCCCTCTGAGTTAGGCCGATTACCTCTTAATTTCAGAAACATTCTCTCTTTGAAACCCAATATCTCTAAAGTAAATTAAGTATTTTTATATGCTGCTATTTTACTGCTGCTACTTCTATTTATTCTGTTTATGTATGGTATAATTTAATAATACTGTCTCTAGTTGTTTTTAAATAATGTATCTTTTTACTTGGAAAACAAGATATATGTTACTTACCTCTGTTTGCCTGCCACACTGTAAGTGCTCAATATGTCTGTTGAGTTGAACTGAAGCATTAATATATGCCCTAAGATTGTAACAATCAAGAGAGATATTTGGTTTTCCTGAACAGTAAAAGCAAAATAATAGAAAATTGAATATAAGAGAAAATTCCATACATTTCTTTGCACATTAAATATAATTGTCCCCATATTCTTTTATGATATAATTATGATACAAACAATGTTCAAAATTTATAATCTTGGCACTTCAAAACTTTCAATCATCAATACTCATTTACTTGTCATGCATGGTGTCTTCTCTCATGCACACATTTATTTCAGATAGACAGGTAGATGGACAGACAGATGCAACCTAGTCACATCTACCTGGAAATAAAGGTAACATTTTAGATAATATTATCAGCCCATTTTCCTGTCTTTAAACTGCTTTACAGAAGCTCTAGACTCTTCACTAATCCCTCCAGAGTAGTTTTAGAACAAAGCAGACATTTCCCAAGTGTGCTAGATGAGGCTAGCACTATGGAGAGCCCATGGGTACTGCTGTGTTTTTCCTCTCCTGTCACAGCTTGTCTTGGCTGAGTTCCTGCCTCTGCTGATGCCTTTCAGTGTCATAGTGGTCTTCATTTTGAACGAGGCGCTATCCATGCCAAGCATACTAATGCCCAACTCCCTCCCCTCCAAAGAGACCTCAATGGAAACCAGCTTGGATTACCCAAAAGGCAAGATAAACAGAGGCTGAAGACATTAACAAAAGTAAGAACAGCAGCAAAAAATCACAAAAATGTAAATAATTCGTTGCTCAAAAATCATTGATATAATTTAAACACAAAAGTAGAATTTCTACTTACATATTCTTAGGTTTAACCAAGTAAATATTATTTTTAAATTTCCATGTTGGCAGAATATTCACAATTTTTTCAGTCTCAGAACAGCTAACAATCTGAAAGCATATTGACATTATCACTACTGACAGCCCTATTGATATTATTACTCACTAATGTCCAGGCCACAACTGTGGGTGCCCAGTTTGAAGGGTGCCAACATCTGTGCTGCTAACATTGCCTCATGTTTGAAACCCAAGCATGTAGTTGACATTTCCTGGGATTTCTTTTTTCTCTCTCTCTTTAGTGGAAGCATAATTATCTTTCTTGTTTTTTATAATTGGCAGTTGGCCAAATTGAGATGAAGAAAACTGAATCAAGAGACAGATTTAGGTTTGTAGGCAATGTAGAGTCTGGTAGAATAGTCACAAAAGGGAGATTCACCATGCTTTTGAGACTTACTGGTAGAAGCTCTGAGAAATGGAGATTTAAAGGGAAGTCACCTCACAAAAAGGATGCATTGAGCCAGAGACTTAGCTCAGCCATGTAGCAACTGCCTGGCAAGCATAAGGTCCTGAGTTTGATTCCTAGAACAAAAAAGAAAAATGCACTGGTTCTTACTGTGGACTCAACTGTGAGTTCATGAAGGTAGAACTAAAGCACATGACGGAAATTATATTTAATAACACTAAGACCTTGGATCATGCTTCTCATTGGTCTTTCCCCCTTAGGATAAGTTGCCTAGTGTAGAGAGGCACCAGGGGCTTTGAAGAACCAAGTTTTAGGCAGATCCACTATAGGCAAACCTAGAGCAGGATCCCTGGAATTAGGCTCCATAAGAGAATCTTATTCTAGCAATAAATTCCTAAATATTTTTGAGCAATTCTTATCATGAAAATAATGTTTTTATTTTGTTGAGCTCTAGGAAACAGGACTATCCTTTACTCAAGTAAATGACTAATCAAGCATTGCTGTAACATTTTATCTCAGAATTATAAAATAAACATGAAGACTATGAGAAAAGCCAAGAAAACTTAAAAACTTCCAAAAAGTAAGCAAAAGTTTGCCACATGTCAGTGATATCTGAGTCATCTCTAGTCAAAGCTTGAGTAGAAACTGCAGGAATTAGTTGATGAATGCGTGGTCCTCAACCAACTAGCCCACATATTCATCCCTTGACGGTACAAGGTGTTTCTGCCAAGCATGCGGGATCTCCTTCTAACCCCCTTCTCACAACAGCCCTAGGTTTTATTTAGCAGGGAGATTTCCAAACACTAGCCATGATGATTTTTCTCATTTAAAAAGCAAACGAAGTGGCAAGGATGGTGGCTATGGTTGCCAAATTTGCTTTTATTTTTTTCTGGGCCATCTGTTCTTCTCTTTGTGCTTTGTATTGTAGCATGTTGAGATCACTGAACAAGATAATGAGAAAAAGCAAAATAGACTCTATTGAATCACAGGTTGCTAAAATAGCTAATTTTGGTTTTTTTTTTTAAAGAAAACATCTTTCAATGTAAATCTGAAAATACATATAGAGATTATAAGTGACTATGTTATATGTGCCCTCATTTGGGTAAAGCTAGTTTAGAAACAAACATAAGAAAAAACATAACCAAAAAAAAATCACATATTCAACAGTGAATTTTTAAAAAGATAGCAGTTTATTTCTCTTTCATGTAATAGCTGGAGGTGAGTCACCCACAGCCAGTTGGGAGGCTCTGCCACGTCCATTTTTTGCTTGCTTCACTGTTTGTGTTCTGACAGATAGGAAAATCTATAGCCAGACCTGGATGAAAAAATGAAGTATCACATAGAAAGTTTGACTTTGTGCTCCATGAACAAATTGGATGAAATCTGGGGTTGTAACTTCTGAAGAAGAGGGAAAGAGTATTATATGGTTAGAGGAGTGTGCATAAAATCGGAGCAAAAAAAAAAGTCAGAGGGGTAAACAGAGCCCTCCTTCTGCTATCCCTTCTCTACTTTTTAAAATAGCATCACTGACTTACCTGGGCATATGTGTCACTTTAGCACTCTCAAGGTATATGCCATTCCCTGTGCTCTTTTGTAGTTATGGAAGGTCATGTGATTATTCAAACCAGTGAGGTATGTAAAACTCTAGAGTAGGCAATTTTCAGGCCATCTGTCTAAAGGTGCTTACTCTCCACTGTCCTGTTATGATGCTTAGAAAAAGACAAATTCAAGTAACTATAAGATAGAAGAGTTACCACCAGTGGTAGAATGTACATCTTTGGAATGTTGATTTATTAAACATTTTGTGGCCATTCTGGCAGACCACCTCCAGGACCCAGGAACTCCAGCCAGTGGTGTGCATGGGGCCAGGGTAGACTCAGGCCCCTCCTGCAACCCCCGTCTTCCTGGAAGACTACTTTGAAGGACCCAGGAACTCCAGCCAGTGGTACGTGCTCCCACAGTCCCACCACTGCCATGGGGACCCCACAAGCTCCTGGACCTAGTATTTCTGTTGATCTTCAGCTCCCACTCCTCTCCCAGAACCTTGGACCATGCAGTATTGAGGAGAGATTCAGTAACCCTCATCCAAACGGAAGAACTCAGCAGGCTTCTGTCAATCAGGTGAGTTTGTCCCTAAAATAGAAATAGAGTTTGCCACCTTCAGTGGGTAAACAAGAGCAATAGTGAAGCCCCCTCCAGAAGTAGACCATTGGTGAGCTTGGCAAGTGGGTGGATGAGTCCTTCCTCCACACAGAGAATATAAGGTAGGTTGAGGAGGGTGCCAATAAGGCCTTCCCCAACCTGGAGAAAATTAAGGGGGCCTGTGGGACACCCAGAGACACAGTGGGTCCCAGACAAGACAAACACTATAAAGAGGGAGACCTGGTGACTCTGAGCAACCTGAAGACATAATAAGAGCAAGAACTAGTGGTTGATTTCCATCAGTACTTCTTAGGTTTATTAGCCTAGGAAGAATATAGGATATAATCAACAGGCCCTGCAGGGGAATTCAGGTGACTGGGCCACCTCTTCATTGTGGGACCTAGCAATTGGATAAACATCAACCTTACAGTAGGACCCTAAGATACAGACTACCAACAGTTGACACTAGTGGGATTAAAGGACCAAATATTAACCCAAAAGGGAAAAATGGAGACAAAATGACAACAATCTCCAGAACAATAGAAAGAAACCACTAGATAGGACAAGAAATTAAACAAGGGGGAAAAGTATAAAGCAAACAACTGGAACATAACATGGCAAAGTCAAGCCAATACATAGCAGTTACATCTATAAATGTAAATGGTCTCAATTCATCTATCAAAAGAAATAGATTGACAGAATGGATCAAGAAACATGATTCCACAATATGCTGTATACAAGAAACACATCTGACGCAAAAGGAAACTCATAGATTAAAAGTCAAAAGATAGAAAACAGTGTTCCATGCAACAGGAACCTAGAAAAAAGCAGGGGTAACTATTCTATTTGAAAACAATGTGAACTTCAAATCTAAAATGATTAAAAGAGATACAGAAGGCCACTACATATTCATTACTGGAAAATTCAAGAGGAAAAACTAACAATTATAAATAAATATGCATCAAATACAGTAGCACCCAACTATATAAGACAAATACTAATGGATATGAAAAACCAAATACACAAGAATACAATTATAACAGGGGATCTTAATACCCCATTATCACAAGGAGATAGATCAACTAGACAAAAAGTCAGCAAAGAAATAATAGAACTGAATCATACCTGTGAGCAGTTGGACTTGGTAGATGTTTACAGAGTGTTCCACTCAACCACATCAGAATACACATTCTTCTCAGCTGCGCACAGGACATTCTCCAAAATAGACCACATATTATCCCATAAAACACTCTTAAGCAAATGCAAAGGTATTGGAATTAACCCATGCTTAATATCTGACCATAGCACACTGAAATTGGAAATTAATGGTAAAAGAAATTGCAAAACCTGCATAAATACATGGAACTTAATAACCTTCTGAACAACTGGTGGGCTACTGATGAAATTAAAGAAGAAATAAAGCAATACTTACAATTCAATGAAAATGTGGAAACAACATACTATAATTTGTGGGATGCAAAGAAAGTGGCCTTAAGAGGGAAATATATAGCAATAAATTGTCATATCAATAAAACAGAATGAGCACAAATAAACTAATGCTTCATCTCAAGCTTCTAGAAATAGAAGAACAAGGTGAACCCAAAGCTCATAGAAGAGAGGAAATTGTAAAGATTAAAACAGAAACCAATGCAATTGAAACTAAAAAAAAATACAAAGAATTAATGAATCAAAAAGCTGGCTTTTTGAGAGAATAAACAAAATGACAAATCTCTAGCTAACCTTATCAAGAAAAAGAAAGGAAAAAACCCAAATTCACACAATAAGGACTAAAAAGAGGAAATTACTACAGATCCCATGGAAATTCAAAAGATCATGAACACGTACTTTGAAAATCTCTACTCACACTGGGTGGAAAACAGAGGAAATGGACAGATTTCTAGGGACATATGAACTACCAAAGCTCAATCAAGAAGATATAACAATTTTGCATAACCCAATGTCAGTCACTGAAATCGAAAACATGATTAAAAACTTACCAACAAAGAAAATGCCAGTTCCTGATGGATTCGCAGCTGAATTCCATAAAAATCTTAGAGAAGATTTAATGCCAATACTCCTTAAACTCTTCAATGAAATTGAAAAACAAGCAGGCCTCCCTAACTCATTCTTGCAGGCAAGTATTACCCTGATACCAAAACCAGAGAAAGACACAACCAAAAAGGAGAATTACAGGCCAGTCTCACTAATGAACATTGATGCAAAGATTCTCAATAAAATACTGGCAAATAGAATGCAGAAAATCATCAAGAAGGTTATACATCATGACCAAGTGGGGTTCATTCCAGGAATGCAGGGATGGTTTAACATACGCAAATCAATAAATGTAATACACCACCACATCAACAGAGCCAAAAACAAACAGCACATGATCTTCTCAATAGATGCAGAAAAACTTTCAATAAAGTCCAACACAGATTCATGATAAAAAAAAAAACCCTTTAGAAACTCGGAATACATGGTGTCTACCTCAATCTCATAAAGGCCATCTATGACAAACCAACAGCCAACATTATACTAAATGGACAAAAACTGAAAGCCTTCACTCTAAAATCAGGAACAAGACAAGGATGTCCACTATCACCACTCCTATTCAATATAGTTCTGGAAATAGTAGCCAGAGGAAACAGACAAGAGAGAGAAATAAAAGGAATAAAAATAGGAAAAGAAGAAGTCAAATTATCATTATTTGCAGATGACATGATACTCTACATAGAAGACCCCAAAAACTCTATTAAAAGACTAAAAAAAGAGTCAGTGGCCTCTGAGATCTGACCACAGCCATGGTGGAACACAGGTGGCTGCACAAAGAAGCAATTTGCCTGTCTTCTTGGTAAGTACTTTTCTCTGGTGTGAGCCAGGAGGAGAACCAGAAAGCAGCCTCCAAGATCCAGCCATGGCCATGGTGGAACCCAAGCAGCTGCACAAAGAAGCAATTTGCCGGCACTCTTAGTAAGCGCCTTCCTCCAGTGTGAGCCAGGAGGAGACCCAGTAGTGTCTCCTGTGAGCCTACTGGTGTACAGGCTTGTAATCAAACATCCTAGCACACACACACACACACACACACACACACACACACACACACATGTTAGCAACGGGGAACAAAAGTCTGAACATCTCTTGGGAGGATGACTATATGCAATATAGCAAATATGGGGGATCTCCTCTATCTTCTGTTTGAAAGCAAATGTTGTTTTCACTGTTTTGTTACATTATGATTAATTGCTTTACTCTATTCAATATTCTTTTTTGATTGGTTTTATAATGTTCTGTCTTTGGTTTGATTTTGCTATACTTAATTGCCTAGACAACTTTTGTGAAGATAAGATTATATTATGGTACCTATTACTGTTATCCAAGTACCCTGCTGTGAAGTTCTATACCAATTTCACTGCAGTATCTCAATTGGCTTTGTTCTGTCTTGTTCTGTTGTATTTCTACTACATTCAGAATTTAAAAAAACACTACAAAAAGTAATAAACAAATTCAGCAGTGTAGCTGGATACAAAGTCAACACTCAAAAATCAGTAGCATTCCTATACATAAACAAAAAAGTGACTGAGAGAGAAATTATGGAAATATTGCCATGTAAATAATGAAATACTTAGGAATCAACCTAAGAATGTAAAAGACCTATATGCTGAAAATTGTGCCATACTAAAAAAGGAGATTGAAGAGGATACTAGAAAATGGAGGGATATTCCTTGCTCCTGGGTAGGAAGAACCAACATTGTGAAAATAACCATACTCCCAAAACTGTATAGAGACTTAATGCAATCCCAATCAAAATACCATTAACATATCTCACAGATCTAGAGAAAAGACTCCCAAAATTCATTTGGAAACAGAAGAAATCTAGAATAGCAAAGGCAATTCTGGGCAACAAAGGCAAGGCAGGAGGCATCTCAATTCCTGACTTGAAACTATACTACAAAGCCACAGTGATAAAATCAGTATGGTACTGGCAAAGAAATAGACCTGAGGATCAATGTAACAGATTAGAAGACACAAACACAACTACAAAGACACTCAGCCACTTGATATTTAACAAAGGGGCTGAACATGTTCACTGAAAGGATAGCCTCTGTAATAAATGGTGTTGAAAAAATTGGCTCTCTACATACTGAAGACTGAAACTATTTAGACCTATTTAGTGCAGGCCTATCACCATGCACTAAAGTCAAAATGGGTCAAAGATCTAAATATTAAAATAGAAACACTAAATCTACTGGAAGACAAGTAGGTAGAAGTCTTGGAGACATGGGGTAGGCAGAATTCATGAACAAAATGTAAACTGTACGGGAAACATTTTGAAGAATCAACAACTGGGATCTCATATTATTTAAATATTTCTGCACTTCAAAAGAAATCACCAAAAGAGTGCAAAGAAAACCCACAGAGTGGGAAAGAATTTTATCCAGCAACTCCTCAGACAAAGGACTTATATCCAGAACATATAAAGAATTGAAAAACATCAAACCCCCAAATTCAAAGACCCTTTCTAAAAATGGGCATCTGAGATGAGCACACAGTTCTCAGATAAAGATGTACAAATGGCAAATAAATACATGAAGAAATGTTCACCATCACAGGTCATTCGAGAAATGCAAATTAAAATAGCATTGAAATTTCATCTCACTCTGGAAAGAATAGCTTCCATCAAGAAATCAACTGATAACAAATGTTGGCAAGGCTGTGGGGAAAAAGGAACACTACTCCACTGTTGGTGGGTGCGTAGACTGGTGCAGCCACTATGGAAATCCATATATTCATAGGGAAATCCATAAATTCATAGGGAAATGGAGGCAACTTGAGACTATACTTGTAAGTGAAATAAATAAGAATCATATTTATAAATATCACATTGTGGCTGTAGTGTAAGAAGTAGTAAGAACTCTAGGAATAATAAGACCCAAAATGTATAATCGCCATTGTAAAAAAGAGGAAAAGAAAGTGCTCTAAAGGATATAACTGCATGTATGTTTAAATGTGTAAGATAGATAACCATATTGCTAAGTTTTTGTTGGATCATGGAACAGAACTGTTTGCAGTCTCACTGTTTGAATGTCCAATTTGTCAGCTTTAATTTTGTAATTTGAACAAATATTTGTAAGATAACAATATGTAATTTATCAACTAGTGATTTCTTATCATTAATTTTTTTTGAAATTCTATATTACTTCTACCCTTTTTTCTGTTTTGGTTCTTTTTCTCTTTAAATAAAATTTTTAAAAAATTTTGAGAGAGTATTAAAACACGATATTAGGAGATAGAGTCTATGCTCTCTCTTGGCAAGGCTTGTGACTTCTTTGACCAATGGGAATGGAAAAGTGATACTATGCCGCCTCCACAGTTTGGCTAGACAAGGCAATATTACTTCCATCTGGTTCTCTCAGAAGGTTCAACCCCAGTGTGAACCCCACTAGAAGCCACCTGTTCTGCTGTCCCAGGGATTGTGGAGAAGTGGTGTGGAATGACTCACAGCCCCAGATGAGATGAGCCTTCAATCCTCCTGCCTCGGCACTGACTTATCAGTAGATTAAAACACAAACATTTCCTGTCCTCAGCCATATAAATCACACATTTAAGCCTCCCGAGTTGAGGCCCCAGATGTTATGGAAAAAAGAAAACAATTTTACTCTGACCTATTCCACTATCTGTGAACAAAATAAAATGTTGTATTTTGAGATGTCCTCATTAAACCACTGAGCCTGTATCCTAATAAAAGTGCTCTGTGTAAAATAAATTAAATAATTTATGGATCGAACTCAAGCAATATAAGTTTAAAAGCCAAAAACAATTTTGAACATTAACTAGCTTTACTGAAACAACCAGAAAGTTAGTGTGGTTTTGTCAACTTTTCAGATCTCTGCAGCAAAAATGGAAACTGTGCTGTGATTCAGCACTCTGCTGTTTATCTCAGGAATTGTGTAGCTTGCTGGACTGATTCATACCTACCTATACCTTTTTTCCTGACCTTTGTAATTTAATACTCAGAGGTCTGAGGGTGGATGAAGTATAGCACATGGTGTATACATATATCATAGTTATCTTTGGAGACTTTCCTGTTAACCTTTATCTCTGGGCTGGTACATAGTTCTATGTAGGGGTGTTAAATAACCAACTGCTTGCCTCTGAGTCTGCTCATCAGTGTTTGGATGTATGTAACATTGATAGCCCTTGTGGTAGCATGATCCACAGTAGCTCTCTTCTAATCCCATAAACTCACAACTCCCTTTGAAGGAGAAATGACTCCCGTCTTTGTTATTTTCCCTCATTATCATCAGTAGGACAGAGATGTACACTGTAAATACTATGACATTTTTTATCTGTATCTTCTCACACAGAGATAGATGTAAATTATTATATAGTCATAATATAAATTATAATATAGCCATAAGCCATGGTCCACCACATGTGGCAGAAAGAAAAAGAGGCTATAAATCAATGAAATGCTATTGAGGAGATCATCAAACCATCGATACAGGACTTTGACATGTGTATTATTTACCTTCTCTGAGCCACTCTTTCCTCTTCAACAAGAGGAGATAGATTGGCTCCCCACTCCATCTCTCCAAGAAGGGTGATGAGGAAGACACTGAAGTGTCACCAGTGCTGAGCTTCTTTAGTAATGAACCCTAGTAGTGCTTCAATGCATGTAACTGGGAATCATTGATAATGAAGAAAATCAAACACACGATCCCCTGTACTGCACAAAGGCCAAAAGGAATCCAAACTCAAATGGTTTCTGTACCCCTTCTTCTGCTTTTATGTAGATTATATCCTGTTAAGTCATAAATTGAAGATGAAAATCTAATGGTCACACCATCTCATATTTGGATTATTCAAAACCAGATGTAATTCTATTTCCTGTCTTCTTTATTCCCTTATTCTTCATCGACTTTCACTCTAATGCTATAGATGAAATAATGTTCCTGTGGGCCAGGTTTAATTCATTTTATTAGTTAATATAAACTTAGCTATTTTAAAATCTTCTCTTAAAACAAATATTCTTTTGTGCACTGGTTTGGAAATGCTTGGAGACCCAGTGAGTGTCTACAGTGAAGAGGAGAAGCTTGCACAATGCAGTGTGAGGTCACCAACAAGGACACAGTGGCTCTTTCTCAATGGCTTTCTCAAGACTGGTCACCGCTGGTGACTCTGACCCAGTCTCTCAACCCCAGGCTCCCTTCCTCTGAAGAGTATGCTATACTGAACCATTTCTAAAGTGCTTCCAGGTCTAAGATTTTGAAATTATTTTTATTTAAAGAATAATAGTTAAAAGTGTGAGATCCTGAGCACACTGCCTGGAGACAAATCCTTGTTCTCCCACTCACCATCTGTTTAACCTTGGGTGAGTGACTATTGCATTTGAAAAGTGTGATGCCATAGTCTCTTCCACATAGGCTAGCATGAGGGTGAAATGTGAACGTTGGATAGGAAGTGCCTGATAAATGTAAGGCTTAGCTAGTGCTTAATTACATTGTACATGAAACAACTGGTCCACCACTCAAGCTAATTTAATACCAGGCATTGTGTGAATCTTCGTGCATTCATTTCTTTCATCCCTTACAATTATTTCAAGTATGACTTGGGCCCTGATAAAAATAAAGTTCAAAGAACTAAAATCTTTATTTCACAAAGCTATAAGTAGTCTGATTTACTGAAAGAGCTGACATGCATGACACATCCCAATAATTAGAATCATAGAATTACTCAAAGGTGGTTGTTTGAATTCCTAAATTTGTCATTATGATATGTGCCTTTATTTTTAGTCCTTTTTTGGAAAGCTTTATGTTTCTCATTTATGTTGGCAGCAAGAGCAACTTGTTTTGTTTTATGTCCATTTCTGTGAAACTGTCTAAATCCCATAGCTCACACTTTCCTTCAGGATTTTCCCAGCGGCACCTACAGAAGTAGTGATTTGTGTTGTTATATTAACCAAGGTGTCTAGATGTCAGCGATTTTTAAGTTAACTTTTTTTTGGACTAGCAGAACAATTGTTTTCACTAGTCTCATTTACTTCCAAAGCTGCAGAAGAAAAATAGTGTTCCTGAGTCAGATGAAGAGGAAAAGGAAAAATGATTAGACTGCGGCAAAGTTAGGGTTTAATAGCAAAATAAAACAGTAAGTAAAATCCAATGGACTTGAATAATGCTCACTGTACATACAGAGCTCCCACTTCTTTGTGTGGATCTACATCCCTCACTAATCAGAGCACCACATGTAAAATCAAGCCAAGTGCTCAGCCTGGTTTTTCCCACCATGAAATTGAGGGAAATTCCAATAAAAATATCAATTGCTTTCCAATATTTTTTCAGACAATACTAAAATGATATGATCCTCTTAATTATTTTCATTTATTTAAGACACATCCCTTAGAAGCCAAGTGTATTCTAAGCATCCATCCAGGCATTGGAGAAGCTGGGAGGCGAGAGTAGGGAAACCAGGGGAGAGATTGTACTCAGACTTACAACATTCAGCCTATGACTGGAGACATCTTCAAGCCTGGTGAAGAGCTGGATGTGTCACAATACTGGTGATAAAAATAGTGCTGCTAGAAGGCAGTGGTCCCCAACATGGAAGGAAAAGCACTCTACGAGATGACTCGATTGTGAAAGGTTCCTGACTGGTCTGCTGTTGTTGGTGAGGAAAGGAAGAAGGGATGTTTTCCTGATACAAATTAGTCAGTGATACAAAGACCTAACCAAGCCTATCAGTAACAATGACAAATTAAATCCCCCCAGAAGCTTATCAGACATTAAAGGATTTATGATTAATAAACATAAAATTAAATAACATTTCCTGAATGTATGCCTGCTGGAAGCTGGGTGATGAAATGGTTGAGCTGACAGAGTCTGGCTTTGACCCTCTGCAGTTCACTTTTAGCTCCTTGTCTCCTTTCCCGGCAACCAGGGTGCTCTTCAGACCCCGCATTTCTCAGGCCTTCCATCGCGTTGACAGCTGAGTGCCCAGAAACCCCTCTGTGAGCCTTCAGAGTGACAGGTTTACGCCTTCTTCCTGGATGTGCTCATCTTCTCTACAGAAGAAAGAAAATCATGGGGGCTTTGAGACACTGATGTCTGATATTGGGTCCTGGAGTCACGGTGGAGGAGCCATGTGCCTTGGAGACTCCTCCGTCCTCTTTAAAGCCCAGCATATGGGGACATCCCACACTGTCATCTCTGTCAGGCAGCTTGCATGCCAACCGCTCTCCGGAACAGTGCTGCCCAGTAGAAATCCTTTCAGCTCTCGACAGTGATTCCCAAGACAAGGCCTTTGAAAAATATACTGTAGGTGGTAAGCATCAAATTCTTTCCTTTTTTCTTCTTTTTTTAGTGAAAAGGCTGAAGCAGAAATGTCAAAGAGAAGTCTCCTTCAAGAGCTCTGTCACAACACTATCAACGTCTTTTCAAACTGGCCAATCACGATGCTTGCAAATCAACTCATCATTGTTACAAAGGTTAGACTTGATCTCTCTTCCCCAAGACCCTTGATCTCTTCATCAGGTTTCAGTGCAAAGCAAAATTATTTTAGGGTGCACTCAAAATTAGGCTTAAAGATTTATCTAGCACATTGCCTTTGTTCTCTCAAAAGATAGTTTAAATCTTTGACCAACTGCTTTTCACATTTCTCTCCTCACACCAGGATGTATATTTAAAATAACATTATTTACAAAACTGTATCTTAGCAACAGTGTTACAGCACAAGAGTGTGTTATCTAAAGCAAACCAATTCTGGCCATAAAATATATAAGCAAAGCAGCTAAATGTGATTGGTGTAGTTCCCCTGTGATACTGGGCACCTGAGGCGTTCTATGAGATTAAAGGGGTATTATTTAGACCTGATGTGATCCATTATTCATGTGTAATACAAAAGATGAGAAATATTTTTATTCATAATTATGAGAACATAAAATTTTAGAGCTGAAAAGGATTTTGAAGGCTGCCTACTCCAAGTCCTGTGATATTATAATGGGGAAAGAAAATAAGAAAAAAAGGAAAATTTACTTTCCTCAGAACACACAGGTACTTTCAAAAAATTCTACTCACAAGAAATAGATGTATGTGCAAGATGGTCAATCAGTTTCAAATCTGTGGCTTTGAAACAGATGAAATAAAACAAAATAACCACATCAAAAACCCCACTTTTTGTGATTTAAGAATCCATAACTTCAACTTCATTAATATGATTTTAAATAAAGAAGGCTATTTTTAATTGCTGAAAGTTTATTTACAACTAAGTGAAAATAGACACTGAGGTATTAAGAAGTTAAACACTTCTAAATATGAAGACTTTCTATCCCTTAAAATTTCTTAAGAGAAATTTTAAATGAAATCTAAATTTTCATTATTTCGTTCAAGATTTAAAAAGCAATCTCCTGATATTTTCATATATATTCAGACAAGGCGTACATCAAAGATTATTCTGCAGATTTCTACACTCTCTATAAAATGAACTAAAGGTTCAAAAAATACAAGCAATACTGATAGTGAAGTAAAAATGTTGAGTGCCTATGCGTCATTTATAAACAATTAAGAGATATTTCATAAATCTAGGGAGCATTTAAAACATTACAACTATATAGAGTAAGTGTCTTTTAGAGTTACAGAAGATATAGAGACACAAAAGTTAATGATGAAAATAGTTTACCTTGATTTTTTAACTGGAATAAACAATTTTGCTTGATTTTCAATCAAAGAAGCAACTACACTCTCTTTTTAAAAATTCTACAATACTATATACAGAATGTTAAAAACAACATAGTATTTTTCAAAAACCTAAAGCCAAGTGTTCACTGGCATCTTCTAAAACCTCATATTTTATAATATGGGTCGTATCCTTGATTTGTTTAGTCTGAAGTATATACATAATTTCAAATTGTGGAATGCCCATTCAGGTTCCATAAACATTTGAAAAGCATGTGACTTAAATTTGAAAGGTTTATTACTTATTTACATAGAAGGGCAGTGCAAATGAGAGTCAGAAAAAATAGACAACTATGCAGCAGAAGCACAGCTAGACAGTGATGGGGTTAGAGCAGGAATTTTCCTTTCCCTAATCCTAGACCACGGGTTTTGCTGCTTTGAAGTCCACTTTCACACTCAGGTCAGTTGTCTTTCCAAGAGCTGTGCTTCTGGCTAGAATACCTCAGCATCTCAGTCATTAATTGTTCATGTTTGAATGAAGGCTACCTCAAGGTGTAAACAATACTGCCTTCCAAGGTGGTAATAAAAACAACGAACAAAGTATTACTGCTAAAATCATTTTCTGGATCTCAGCCCAGACCTACTGAATCATAATTTTTAGAGGTTGGGCATTTTAACAAGCTTCCTAGATTATTCACATACCAAGTAAAGAAAACAGCAGGTAGCAGGATTAAGTTCATTTCCTTCATTTCAAATACAGGGCCTTCCATGGTTAGCTGCTGACTATATATTCAGGAGCTATATATCTTAATTGCAATTCCCTCCATTGAACTTTGTCCTCCAGCAAAATCTTTCAAGAGCTGTCTGGCCAAACATACTTCTTCACACCTCTGGGTCTTTACACTCAGTCCTGCTGTCTGGAGACTCTCTTTCCCCACACATATCCAACTACTTGGCAAACTAATCATTCCCCAACATAGGTCAGGTTGTTTCTACTTTTCCAGACATTCTTCTATTCCTAAAAATAAAATCAGTGCCTTCTAAATTCTCCATTAAATCACTGCTCCTAAGATGAAATGCATTAACCTGTTTGTTTGCATCTTGTGCAGCATGTTGTTCTCAATTGTCAAATACAGAAGAAAGTTGCTTCAGTTGTAATTACATACAGAATTTTAAATTATGGAATACTATCATTTTCAAGATGATGCTATAGGTTCCAAAAAATCTGTAATAGTAGTCAGGATGATATACAATATCAAAAAATATCTTTTCAAAGTAAATAGGAATCTTCCTTTCAGACAATATCTGTCAGTGGATATAGTATGAGAAGCTTTCGTCCTCATCTCCCCCCCTCTAATCCTCTTCCTCCTCACTTTTTCTTTCTACACCTTTCTCAGTCCATATTGCTTCTCTGAGTTAGACACTATTGCTGTCCATGTGAACAAGCAGCTTCAATATACACAGATGAAAGATGAGTAGATGTCATCTCGCATATCCTTCATTTCTCTCTCTCTCTCTTTCCCTGTCTCTCCCTCTCTCCATTTTTCTCTTTTCTTTTCCCCTTACAAACCAGATAACTGCTGGCCAGTGTTGTTTGAGTTTTCAACTCATTTTCCCTAGAGTTCTATATTGACTTTTAGTTGCTACACTTTTAGGAGAGTGCTTAGAAAATTCTCTGAGACAATAAGTGTTTTGTTTTGTATCATTGTCTTTTAGCCAAGGACCATTTCAAACATCATTTTGAATTTTAAATATGGTATATATGAGTAGAATTACAACAGTCCCTAAAACCTTTTATTATAAAGACTTATTTATGGGATACTATAATCATGTAAGTTAGATGGAAAAGCAAAGAAAATGACAATGAAAAGAGCAAAATGAATGCAATTAATAGTATCCAATCATGAGAAAATGTCTTTGAGTTAAATGGGTATGAAGATGACCTTTGGTACTAACAAAAATAGGTCACTGGTTACTTTAGTGACAAGAAGTTTTTCTTTTAAATAATGTCATAGAATTAAGACAGAATTAAATAAACATTATGAAAGACAAGAGAGGCATAATGTTAGTTTGAAAAATCAGGAAAGATTACAGGGAAGAGTTATCTAACTTGAGTATTTGAATAGAACTCTGCACATATGGAAGAACAGATAGATAAGGTGTAAATTTTAGGAACTTTGGGTTTGGAAGCCATATTTTACCTTTATTGTTTTATGCTCTGATATGTGAGATTAGTTTGCAGATAACATTGCCTTAGGCTGACCTGCAATATTTGTAAAGGCACTTGGCTGCTTTGCTATAAATTTGTACAGAGTTGGAAAGGACATGATGAGGGTAAATTGATAAATATGATAAAGTACATATCTAAGCCTGATCAAGGTACAAGGTCATGGTTCTATTCAGCAGTCCTTGTAAACTGTGCACTGCTCATTTCCTTTGATTTCTTAAAAGCAAACCCAAAAACGAAACTCCCTGGCATTGATTTTCCAGGGGAGGGGAAGATAACTGACCAGTGAATAAAAATGGATTTGCATGTAATGTATCTCTGTCATTGCTTGGTGGCAGTTGTTGTTGAATCTACAATTCACCCTACTGATAGAAACTGCAGCCAGTGGGAACAAGTTCTTCTGGATAGCCCACAACTTTCTCCCTGCAAGGTGCAGGCTCAGGAGCGGCCCTTGCCAGTGTTCCTGCTCTCCACAGCTGTGTGCCTGCTCTCTGTAGAACCCGTTGTTTCCCACAGTGTGCAGGTGGCAGGTCTTAGGCTGCTGCAGTCTCTGACTAGCGCCCCACTCATGGCAGCCACCCACTGCTGCTTCAGGTCATTCCCAGTCTCTCCCTCCCCCTCCCCCTCTCCCTCTCCCTCTCTCTCAACACCATCATTCACCCAGATGTTTCCAGAGTTTGTAAATTAGCTTAACTAATTTTACAAATGAGAACCTAGAGGAACTCTTTGTAAGTATCAAATACAAAATTTAAGGGAAAAGTATGAACAATTTATAAAGCATTGATCTCAAAATATTTCTTTAAAATTTATTTTAATTAATATGTGTTTGTAGCACATGTTTACATTCCTTGTGTGGAGTTGAAACATGAACATAACACATTTTAATTCCTTTTTTTCTCCCCTTTTAACTCAAGCCATTCAATTCCTCTTAAGTGACTATTTTTATAGTTTAATAATACCCAATGAAATAAGAATATGAGTAGTATGCCCATATTCTTATTTGGAACACCCAAAATAAATTTGTAAAAGCACTTTTAGAAATATACTATTATTCCTTTGGAGTCCTAATAAGCAGATCTCTGTTAGTGTTAATCCTAACACAGTATCTACCAGAGGATATATCTCTCTAGTAGAGTCACCTCATTTGTTAATAGCAATCTGGGCACCATCTTGGTTGGTTTTAGTGAAAATTCAGTTCTCCATTCTTCCTTATCTGAGACTGAAATATTCATTCACTACAAAACACATTATAACTGTTCACCAGTGTTGTAGTCAGGGGTTATACAGAGAACAATTAGAATCAAGACATGGAGTTTATAATATTATTTTTATGATGGTCACCCAGAGTTAACACAAGAAAATGCAGGAAATCTATCCACAACACCAAAGACATAGAATATTTAGTCAAGGGCCTAAATCCCACAGCAATGTCCCACATGAACCCAGATAAAGACCCAGAGCTCATGACAGTGCCTCCCACAAGTCCAACTGGAGGTCTAGAACACACAAGAAGGAATCACACCAGTCTCTTTTATGGATTCATGTTCGGAAGGCCCAAAGGTCAGTGGTGGAAGTCTATGCCAGTGGGGTGAAGGAGCTGTGCTGATAGGTTGAGGGTTCTATGGTGGAGCCAAGAAGTCACAGTCACAACAAACACCAGGGCTGTCCTGAAAAGCACCACAGCCATCCTCAGCAACACGGAGGCCCAGAGCTCCTCCGACGACAAGCACAGTCGAGTACATGCCAGGAAGCCAGTGTGATGAGTTCATCCTGGAGACCAAGCAGCACATGTCTTCCCCTCTGGAGCCAAGAAGCAATGCTTGATGTGAGGACCAGAGCTTCTCCAGGAGAACCCAATGGCTCAAACAGCAACATGTATGAGAACCCACAACACCTCAACATCTCAAAACCATGATGCCTTAATGCTCTTCTTCTCCTTCTCCATGTCTCCATTTATGCTGGCAACTTTCCTCAGGTGAAACATCTATGTTCAGCAGCATGGAGATGTAATCCAGCTGGCGTTAAGTTGACCACCAGTTTTTAATCCATAACAACCAGATATATCAGAAGGTTACTTTTTGTCACTTTCTATGGAATTTTTAAAATATAAGATATAGTTCAATTAACTTTTCTGTATCATAATTTTTATATTTGATTTCACATTTTTGAAAATGAATTAGTACTAAAGAAGTAAATAAAATTCTACCATGCCAAAATGTTTCAATTATTTCACATCAGCAGTTTAAATTTTAAAGTATATAATTTTATTTTACAATGTATAAAATAAACACTGGAGAGTTCACTTTTTCTAGTACTTTATTAAAATGAGAACTATGTGAGAATTTAAAAAATACAAAAAAGGCAATGAGTTAACATCCTTTTAAAAAAATTCCCTGAGCAATGTAATATTTGTTCTGAAAAACAAATTGGCATGTGTTGGAAAGAAGAGGCTTTAATAACCTTCTAAATAAAATACTGTACAGATATTATGTACAAGATGGAATTGGAGGAAATAAACATTTCCCTCCCATTGTTCTCTTTAATGTAGGAGCATAAGTAAGTGAAAACAATATTTTATGGTTTGCAATACTGTTGGTGATTTACTAAGTATCTTTGCATAGCATTGGTGACAGTGAAGCAATGAGGGAAAGCAAAATCTCAAAAAAGCTAAGTTAAGAGGGTCTTCTATATCCATGTTTATCAAGGCACAGTTCACAAACTACCAACTTATGGAGTCAGCCTAGTTACCTGTCAGTGGGTTGATGGATAAAGAAAATGTGGTTTATATACACAACAGGGTATCACTCAGCTATAAAGAAGAATGAACCTGTATAATTTGAAGGAAAATGGGTGGCAATGGAAACCATCATGTTAAGGTAAATAAGCCAGATGTAGACAGACAAACATCTTATATTTTTCCTAATATGTGGAATCTGGAAAAGATCTGGAAAGGATGACATCAAAAGAAAGTGAAATCATATGTATGTGATTTTTTTATATTTAGCACATTTTCTTCATATTTCGTGATCATATTTTACTTGGCACTTTTAGTGAAGCCTAAAATTTCCCAAGATGTCTGATTTTCCTCTTTTGCTACATTTTAAGAGTTATATGTGATCAGGTATATCTTGATTATAAAACATGTGAAACATCATCTGACACTAAATAATTCAGATTGCTGAAATCTTTGTGAAAGCATTACATGCCAAAACATGCATGGCAAGGGATTCTCTTTGTTCACATATGTAACCCAGCTGCTGAGAACAGTCTTTGGCATATAGAGATACTCAGAAAATATTGTAGGCTGTTACGGTTTGTGTCTGGAAGTCCCCCACAAAGCCTCATGCCATCATGTGGGGCAGGCTTTTTGGAGGTGGTTGAATCTAGTTTGTGATGGATTCATTATCTAGTGCTGGGATTATGGGTGTGAGTGCTATACCCTCCCTAACATGCAATATAAGGGACAGAAAGAGTCTTCTCTTTGGCTCCTGCCTTCTGCTCTTGTTGCTTTTGCTGTCTTCCGTGGCCATGAACTGTATCTCTTCTGCCATGTGCGATGCTGCTTTAAACCCAGCTACTTATGGACTGAAACTTCTAAAAACTATGAGTTAAGTTAAACTTTCCTTCCTTAAAATGGGGCTTAGTGTATTTTTTCTCGTAACGAGAGAAAAGTAACCAACACATAGGCGTTCATTGTTTAAAAAAATATGATAATGTTTCATAAATTTGAAAAAGTTTTATTTGAATGTTTTACATATTATGACCATGAATGCTAAACTAAGTGAATTTACTAAATTTGCTGACTTACTACCTAACTCAAATTAGAAAAGAAACAATAATCTGAATAGTAACTAGAAATATAATGGTAAGGGAAGAATTTCAAAAATACATTCATTATTTATCTATTAATTTATGTTACAGTGTGATAAAAAGTATAAAATCAACTAATGAAGAGTTTAATATTTATATCTTGAAAAATCATTTCATTATTTCATATATATGTACTGTACATATACGACAGAAATAGATATCATAGAGGTTTCACGAATTAAAGAAATTGAATGTGTCCTTAAAGAAGTTTTAAATCTTAATTTATATAACTCCTTGCATTTATTTTTCCTGCTCTAGTTAGATATTATGTTGTTTTGCTACACTGAATGAAGTTCATTTCATTAGTAGTCTTAATGTCTGAATAATTAAAAATCTAAATATTAAAGTAGTTTGACAGCTATAGAAACTTTAAACATTTTTTGAATAATTTTTATTTTATTCTTTCTCCATTTTTACTTTATTCCATTAAATGTTATCCAGATCCATGCTTTTCATATAATAAGAAAACTGCAGAATGTTCTGCCATATGTGCAGTGATCCACCCAGTGACCCTTTGTTGTGTCTGGCATGACACACACGAGTTCCACACCCAGACATTGTCTCCAACATTGTGGTTAATAGAGAAAATGAGGAAACTATCAATGAAAGTTACATGTAATCATATAAATTGTAATTAAGCAATAAGAAATACCATAGGGTGCAATTAATGTGCATGGTGGGGACTACCACGTCTTGGAGTTCACATAATTCTTTTATGAGTAAATAGTGTGAAAGACCTGGAAAATAACAGTTTAAAATAATTTATTGGTTGTAATTGGTTGTTAGAATATTTTTTGTGTCTTTGCATACTATTTATTTCATTCAAATTAAATCTATTTTAGCTGATATATAAAAACAAAAATTATATAATTTGATGAGGTACCATATATTTTGATACATAATATCATATAAGGTTTAAATCAGATTAAACGTATATATTCTCATTTATTCATGATGAAAACATTCAAAATACTTTATTCAAGATTGGTTTTTCTTTTTTATTATGGTCCTAAGGTGCATCCATTTTCCCACAAATGACTCAAGTTTATCCTTCTCTATTGCAGAGAACTACTCCATTGTGTATACATACCATATTTTCTTTATCCATTTGATGATGACAGATATATAGGCAACTTCTAAGATATAACTGTTAAGAATTATATTGCTATAAACACGAGTATATATCACTGTTATATAATATCTTTAGCTTTTTTATTTTAAAAAGAAAAAAAAACAAAATTGCAAAATGATAATTAGAGAATAACAATGGTCAATACATTACATATTGTTATCTTTAAATTACTCAGAGTACAAGATATTTGCATTAATTGTCCATACAATATTAGCACAAACCTTTCTTTTCAATGAACTAAGAGAAATTAGTACTATAACTATATTAACTATCTTTTATACATACATATATATGCATATACACTCCCATATATCATTTCTTTTAGCTTTTCACACTAGGGAGACAATATGATGTCTATATATGCAAGTCTGATTTATTTCACTTATGAATATGGTTTGTATTTGCATACATTTACCTATAAAGTTTATCCTTCTTTCTTATTGAGTAACACTCCATTGTATAGAAATACTACATCTTTTTTATCCATTCTTCAGTGGGTGGGCATTTAGTTTGTTTCCAACTCTAGCTATTACAAATTGTGCTACTGTAAACATGAGTGTACATATATTGTTGTGGTGTGATGTTTTTAATTCTTTTGGGAAGATACTCAGAAAGGGAATAGCTGGGTTGAATGGTACTTCTAGTCCTAGTTTTTTGAGGACTCTCTACACTGATTTCCACAGTGGTTGCACCACTGTGAATTCCCACAAACAGTGCAGAAGGGTTCATTTTTCTGCACAGTCCCTCCAGCATTTGTTATTGGTTGATTTCTTGATACTAGTCATTCTTTTTGGAGTGAGATGGAATCTCAGAGTTTTAATTTGCATCTCTTTGATGACCAGTGATGCTGAACATTTGTTTCATATTTATTTGCTGTTTGTATTTTTTCATCCAAGAAGTATGTATTCATCTCACATGCCCATTTTTGAATTGCGTCTTTAAATTTGGGAGGTCTGATTATTTTGAGTTCTTTATAAGTTCTTGATAGTAATCCTTCGTCTGACAAACAGCTGGCAAATGTTTTTTTCCACATTGTGGGTTACCTTTTCACTCTGTTGGTGGTTTCTCTTGCTGTACAAAAGATTTTTTTAGTAAGATGAGATCCCATGTGTTGATTCTTTGCGATAGTTCCTGTGCAGTGTCTTTAACTCTGAGAAAGATTCTTAGGAGGAAGCTAGGTCAGATGGAATTTCTAATCCTTTAAGGAATTACTACACTGATTTCCATAGTCATTGTACTAGTTTATATTCCCACCACCAAGAGAGAAGGGTCCTGTTTTTCCTGAAGGCTCACCAGCATTTGATATTATTTTACTTCTTAATGATAGCTATTTTTCTGGTATAAAATGGAATCTCAGTGTTTTTATTTGCATTTCTTTAATGGTCAGAAATTTGAAACATTGTCTCACATATTTATTGACCATTTGTACTTCTTCTGAGGAGTATATATTCATTTATTTTTTTTAATTTTATAGATACTTTTTAGGTATAGAGATTTATAGCATTCATAATAAGGGATTTGTATCTGTACAAGATATATCATGCTTCCTTTTTCCCCGCGCCCCTTCCAAGGGCCCGTTTTTTGATTAGGTCTTTCATTTGGAGACTCTATTTATTTTTTAGTTCTTTATATATTCCAGATATTAGTTCTCTATACAAAGAGTAACTGAACACTGCTTCCTATTCTGTAGGTTATCTCTTCACTCTATTGGTTGTTTCCTTTATGATGCAAAAGTGTTTTAATTTGACATAATCTCATTTGTTTATTATTGATGGTATTTCTGGTGCAATTGAGGTTCTGTTCAGAAAATCTTTGACTATGCTCAAATCGTCAAGAGTTTCATTTATTTTATCTTCCAGCAGATTGTTTATGTTTAGATATTTATGTCCGTGATCCATTTTGATTTTAGTTTACTACAGAGTAAGAAACAAAAGTCTAGATTCAATCTTTTGCATGTGGTTTGCCACTTTTCCAAGCACCATTTGTTCAACAGGCTGTCTTTCCTCCTGCATATGTTTTTGGTTCCTCTGTCAGTGATGAGATAGATGAATGTGCCTGGGGTTGTTTCTGCATCCTGTATTCTGTTCCAATATTGCACATTTCTGTTTTTTCTGCCATGCAGTTTTTACTACTAAAGCTTTTTTGTTTGTAATATAACTTCAAATACAGATTTGTGAGGCTTCTGACTTTGCTGCTGTTGACAGGATTGCTTTTGCTACTCTGGATCTCTTCTTGTTCCATGCCAGTTTTAAGTCATTTTCTCTAACTCTGTGAGGAACGCTGTTGATATTTTTATTGGGACTGCATTAAATCTGTATATCAGTTTTGACAATAGGACCATTTGGACAATATTGCTTCAGCCTATCTAGTAGCAGAAAATATCTTTGCATCTTCTGATGTACTCTTCAATTTCCTTTGTTAGAGAATGATAGTTGAATTCCTAGAGATTTAATTTGCCAAGTGTCTGGATTCCAGGTCTCAGAGAAGCTGAATTTTTTGCTGATTGCTACAATGCTGTTTTGATTCGTTTAGCTTCTTAAAATGTATAATACATTGCCATTATCTGAAATAATACTGATCCAGGTGTGGTAGTACACACCTGTAAACACAACACTTAAAGACATTCAGGCAAGAAGATTACCATAAATTTGAGGCCAGTCTGAGCTAGGTAGTGATTTCAAGTCCCTCCCTAAATTACAGAGTAAGATTCTGTCTCAAAAAAAAATTAAAACAATTTAAAAACATAAAAGTAAAGCCATCGTATTGTTCAATAGCATCCAAGAAATTATTAATTTCATCTAACTATAAAAGTACTCATTGATCAACTTTTTTCCACCTCTCCCTGAGCTCTTTTAATTCTTTCAAAATGATCAAACAATTGTTCAAAGTTAAAAATTTAAGTTCATTTCAAAAGCATGTTTTTTTAAGATGAAAGCTGTTATACTGTGATTAATATTCTACCTCCTTCCCTTGAAACCAAAAGATAAAGCAGAAAAGTGAAGACAGATGCATCTCACCCAGAAAAGTTAGTAAAGAAATTTTATGAGAGGCAATACATGTAAACTGAACAATAAAGGCTATTAGACATAAAAGATCATGAGTAAAACCCCAGGAAGGAAATATAATTAACTTTGTTGACCTGAACTATTTTGTTCTGTAATGTTATGTGAATTAAAGTTTTGTAGTCTAGTACCTTGGAGTCTAAAGGAATCTTCACTATTTAGGTTATTCATTGGAAGGCATGAAACAATAAGCTACCAGTAACATGTAGTTTTTGGTACATTTTTTAAAAAACAGTAACGTCATGATATGCTGATGGGTGGTACAGCTATAAAATAGCCACTTTATACAGTGCTTATCAGCTGTTTCATTAGATTCAACATAAATACAATGAAAAGTTACAATACAAAATTTTATGTAATGACCAAGGTTTAAATTTTTTCTAACGAATAAATTGCTCTGTTGAAAACTTCAGAAAACACTTATATAAATTATAAACATTTCCAATTCTGCCTCCTTAAGAAAAAGTTAATATAATATAAGTATGATATGTCCAAAAAGACATTTCTGTCCCCCCCCATGCTTTTTCTCAATGATTTAATTCTAAAACCTGCTTCTGGCATTATTTTCTTAATTTGTTCAATTAACACATCCTGTGTTCTGCAAGTTTCCATTTTTAAAATCCTGCTTCCTAAACTTTTCTCACAAGATGTTTCTTACTGATTACAGTAATGCAACAAGTGCTAATTGCTAGTGTTGTGGAAATATTGAGCCAAATCATTGCCTCATTCTTAAAGGGCCATGGATTAAAGCTTCCATTCACTTTTATTTTTCCTTCAGGTGTCTTGAATTTTTAAATTTAGAAAATATTTTGTGGAATAAAATAATTTGACTTCACATACTGAGAACATTTTCTGTCAAAACTTTATGCTATTTCCATTTAATGTCAGAAGGTGTGGTTTTTCTTTTTGGTACTGCAAGCTTCCACAAGATTTGATTTGGACACCATCACCACAGTAGGAGTTGATATCATAAGCAACACAAAGCCTTCCAAAATCCAGGGAGCATGTCTTTAAGTGGGTGTTCTTAGATGGCAAATTCTGACACATATGTATAGACAAGGCACCTATTTTTTAAAAAAATCAACAATTATAAGTCTCACAATGGAAAAGGATGTTAATTTCAAATGAAACAATGAAATGAAAAGGATGTTAATGGCAAATGAAACAAAACAGTTATAACAAGAGTTTTTATAAATTGAAGACTTGTTGGTGTGTATTATATGTAAACCATGCCAACATTCCTTAGCCCCATCTTTTGATTTACTTTTATTGTTTACTTTCATCATCACATGACATTTTAAAAATTTTCATTTTTTAAAAATTTCTACTAACCACTAAAATATAAATTCGACAAGCTTTTTCCATTTATCCATCTCCAGCACCCAAAATAGTCTCAGAAGATACTCAATACCTATTTGTTGACTGACAGAATGGTGATCCCTGAATTGGATGTTAAGGTTACATAGTCTTTTATGCATCTGCAAGGCCTGCTGAGAATAATTAAACTCATTTATTCATTTGTTCAACAAATATTTACTAAGTACATATTTTGTCCCAGGCACAGTACTTAGCTTAGATATGCAGTGTTGAATGTGTTATGTTTGCTGCCCAGCAGAGACAGATTTTTAAATAACCATAATAAGGTTGGCTTCAACCCTGCATAATCACTATCTCACCCGTGACGTTAGCAGGCCTATAATCTGCCTGGGTTTGATGCACAGGTTTTTTTCATTCATGCATCTGGTAGGGAAATATTTTGCCACCAAGCCTCATGAACTGTGTGACAGGCTAAATATACCCATGTAGCGTGGAGATACCTCTTTCTGAAAGATGAATTAACAATACATTTGTAAACGATACCTTTGTTACACTTAGTACCTTTGTATATTTAGTTCTGAGATGTTTCCAAAACTATAAGTAGAATTGTTACTGCTAACCAAACTGAGTCCTTGGAGTTTGTTTAGATGATCCAAGTTTTGTTTTTGTTTTTGTACCAGGAATCAAACTAAGGACCCTGCACTTGGCAGGCAGGCACTGTACAATCCAAGTTTTTTGACTCAAAGAAAGGAAATACACGTAACAGGCATCAGAATTCAATATAATAGCACCATTCTGGAGTCAGAGCAGTTAAATTGAGATGCCTTCAAATATATATTATAATGATGATCAGTTATGGAGCCCTCTGTTATGATTTACATCTAAATGCTCCCCCCAAAATCTCATCCATTCATAGATGGGGCTTTGGGGAAGTGACTGGATCATAGGGGCATGATACGCATCAATGGATTAGTCCACCAATGAGTTTATAGCTAAATGTGATGTTGGGAGGAATCCTGGTTCAAAGAGGTGCGTCCCTGAAGGGTACACCTCTCCCCCAACCAGGTCCTCCTTGATTGCTCTCTGCTTCCTGCCTGTCATACCATGAACAAGCTTCTTTGCCCATGTCCCTCTGCCATGCCACCATGCATTAGAGCCAATTGACTATGGAATGAAACCTCTAAGAACTGTGAGCCAAAATATATTGCTCCTCCCTAGAGTTGTGAGTGTCTGGTGTTGTCTCTCTGTCCCAAGAAGGTAACTAAGACATCCTCATATCTGATTCTTGGTCACTGCATCTATAAAAGTACCATAATTCGGTCATACAGGCAACACTGAATACCTTTGAGAATCAAGTAAGATGATATTTAGGAAAATGGTTGTTAAACTGTAAAATCTATGCAGCATGAGGATATACGTGGCCTGTGAAATGATAATCTACTTTATGCTCAAGGAAATATTGGAAGCAATATTCTTTTTCTCACCTTGTACAAATTCATAAAATTCCAGAATTAGACTCTTTAAAAAGTAAAACAATTTCTATTTTTTCTATCCAATCAACACTTCAAATTTACCACTAGGACTTTTTTTTGTCTTCTAGCATTGTAGTTCATAAAACAAGCTCCTCAAGCTCTATATGATTTTCCTTATTAAAAAAAAAGTTTATGTTAAAGGTCCATGTGATCAACTAATGCATTTGTTGAAACAGAAAAAAATAATATGTTCTAATATGTCCCTTTGCTTTGAAAACCATGCAACAAGCAAGCCACTTGGCAATCACAAATACTATTAACCCTCCATGCTAGAATATTTGCATTGTCCCTAAGTAAAACACCCCTTTTTTTCCCAACACTTTTGCCAAGTCCAGGAGATTTGCAAGCAGGTAGGTATTGAGCTGTCAGAGTAACTGCTTTATTATCTAAAGAACCAAGGAACTCAACAAACTAGTGTTAATGTACAAAAACTGCCTCCCTGCCTGTGTGCTAAGTCAGTTATTTCTTGAAATGCTAAATATATGGAAAAACAAAGCAAGCTAATGATGCCAGTGCTATGTAGTTTAATCTATAAAACCTCATTCTTGCAATGACTGGTTATAGATCAGAGCACTTTAGAGAATTATATGCAGTAGTCCTGCCCACTGCCACTGGACACTGAGTACTCTCTGATGATTTACCTGGCTGAACTTCCCCACCAGACCTGCCACCACTGGACTTTTCAAGTGCCTTTTGGTGACTTCCTGCCAGCCAGGCACTACTGGACCATATCCTTTCCTGCCAGTATTTTAATAAACCTTATCTCCTACCAGTCATCTCCAGGTATTTTCTTTAGTCTCTCAGCAACCATCTCCACTGGCCTGGCACAACTGTGCTGTGGAAAAGACAATATTTGGCTAATTTATGTAGTTACAAGCATTACAATTCTGAATTTTTTTTTGTATCAGAGATCAAACTCATTACTTTGCCTTTGCCAGGCAGGTGTTTGAACCACTGAGGTGTATCTCTGGCCCCTAATAGTTCCTTCTTGAGACAGTTCTTTCCTTTCATGTGTCCATGTAGATAGGCACTTTTGCAAACTTAGATTTGTTTCAAAGTACTCAGGTGAAATAATATTGATAATTATTCTAAATATACTTTTAGAATCCTGGCTTTGGAGAGTACAAAGCAGTTATACATCTAGAGGAAAGGGGAAATTAAAGCAATGGTGCTTTCAGTAAGAACAGAAAATCAACCTAAATAATTAAAGCTGTCTTCAGAATTCATGGAATTCTTAATATGCTGTTGGTGGAATTTCTTTAGTTTATTTGATAACCAAAATTAGTAATAGTTGATATCACAAAGTGGTGAAAAATAATTGGCTCAATATTAGCTCACTGCTTAATTATCCCCAGGAAGAAGCTGAATCTAGCCTAGAAGATCTTACTCATTCCAGTTTAAGGTTAAGGGGGCAATTTTTACTGGTACCTTGGTTTACAGTAAAGTGAATCAGTGTGTCTAGTATAGACCTCTTTTTTTCAAAATATATTAAAAATGTACTTGAAAAAACAGTCCTCTAATTTTCCTGCTGTCTTACTTGACATCTCAGCAATGTTGACCACATTAATAGCTCTATTTTTAATTTTTTTGTAAAAAAAAAAAAAACCCTCTCCTCTCTATGACCTTGACCACTGGACCATTTCTCTAAACCTTAAGAAAAAACAAAACCAGAATGTTTTATGCTGCTTCTTCATGTCAGTGAATTGCATGATTATCCACTAGTTGCACAAATCAGAAAAGTCAGAAGCTTTTGCATTTATTTGACTTATTGGAGAAGACTTATGCAGTATTTCCCATGTACTGGGCACTTCTTGGCACTTTATGAAAGTTAACTCATGTCATAGCTTTGACACAAATCAAAATGCAAGGTATTGAATTTAAGCTGTTAAAGGCTGTAAAACATAAATGGCAAAGTTGAGACTTGTGCTTATGTTCTGTGGCTTCTGAAGTCCAAAAGTTAAACAAGACACTATGTTGCCTCTCCAACTTGTAAGTAGACCTTCTTGCTTCTTACTCATAAACATCTCTTAAATTCATTTACTTTATCTTCCCATTGTCTTGCAAGCCATCATCAGTTTCATGTGACCTTTAAAAGCTTTACTCCCCCTCCTTGGTCCAGACTTACTGTTTCTTAAAAACACCAACCTGATCATATGAATCCCTAGCAAAGAGATTTTTAACAGCTTTACATTAATAAAAAATCAACTTCCTTCACAGCTTGCTCTACAGCCGCCTTCTCCTCTCTGTTCTTGGCTTCTAATTCTTCTAATGTTCCAGGATTTTTCCCATTTCAGGGCTCCTCCGCACACCACATCCTTAGGCCAGGGTTTCTCACCCTCAGTACCACTGACATACATCTAGGACTGAGTAGTTTTTGTTGGTGGGTGACTGCTGTGTGCATTGTATTCCTGGGCATCCCAGTGAATGCCATTAGCAGTCCCTGGTTAGAACAACACATCTGTCTCTAGATGTGCCTGAATGCCCCCCGTGGTGGGAAGATTACTTCTAATGAGAACCATTTCCTTCAACATAACTGGTGTGTTCTCCTTTTTTGTTTCTTTACTCTTATTCACTCTGAAAAATTCAGAAGCCAGGGTCACTTCCTCAGTAAAGCCTTCTCAGGTTGTGCACCAGATATTACAGATTGGACTCCCTCAGAAACAGATGCTGCGGCTGAAATTAGTGTACAAGTAGTTTATTACAAAATGCTCTTGGAACAAACACCTACAGAAGAGAAGGGGAGGAGGCAGAAAAGTACAGAAGGAAATACTGAACTGCAACAGTATTTCAGCAAAGACTTCACTTGGCCCTCCTGGTGTCTCTGAAGCTGGGGTAGAATTTGCAGAGTGTTCTGCACTGAAGTCAGGGACCAGATGACAAGTGAAGAGCTGCAGGCTGAGAAAGAGACTGACCTTGGCTTAGCAGTTGTCTGTGGTAGAAGCAACTTTCTAAGAAGCCTGAGACTTAGGCTTGTGTTTCAGCAGTACTTAAAAATCCAGGGAAATACCGTAGGTCCTTTAATCCTGAAGAG
Organism: Dolichotis patagonum; assembly: GCA_004027295.1. Classification (NCBI taxonomy): domain Eukaryota; kingdom Metazoa; phylum Chordata; class Mammalia; order Rodentia; family Caviidae; genus Dolichotis; species Dolichotis patagonum. Next base: position 16,813 of record PVJX010007434.1, on the reverse strand, counting down.
GGCTTTGGGCAGTCGAAAGATGCATTCACTTCAGGCTATCCCTTGGGTCTCTTATCTACTTATTAATATAAAGTGGTGGACTTCTTTCACAGAGACAATTCACTAGAATTATCCGTGCTGCTATAGGAGGTCTCAGGATTGTGTCTTTATTTCTTCATTCTCTTCTGCAATTTATTTGAGGCTTTCTTACTCTGCTATCTCCATGGTGAGTAGGTTGGTTACTAGCCCTGGGGTGTCTGTACCCTTTTCAGACTGTGGCCGTGGTACTGTTACCACATTGGGCAGAGAAATAGCAAGAGGGGCTTACGTGTACAACATCCTTCCCTGCCCTTGCTATGGAGCAGTAATAAGGTGCTCACAGGTGCTCAAACTCAGGCAGCATTCTCAGACCTGGGAGATTCAGCTCTTTCATTCTGAAAGAATGTCTGGATGGCACATGCTGCAGTTTGGATTTGGAAGGTTTCTCCAAAGTCCAAGTGTTAAATGTTTGGATCCCACATTTATGCTATTGGAAGATGATAAAAATACTAAGAGATGAGCCCTAGTGACAAGTTTAGGGGATCGCTGTGGATATTTCCCTGAAGGAGACAGTGAACCCCTAGCACTGTCCTATTTCTCTCCTTTAGGTTTGCTGTCCATGAGGTGAGAAATTTTCCACTATCACGCACTTCTAGCTTGATGAACTGCCTCACCACAGTCCAAAAGCAATGAGCCAAACTTATCATAGACTGAAACCTCCAAAACAGTGAAATGAAATAAATGTTTTGTTTTTAAAACAGTTCATGATCTTAGATTTTTGTTAATGTGATGAAAAGCTGACTGACACAGTATACCACAGCATGCACCAGTCAGGTCCCCGTGATATTTGCTGTACTAACATTTATGTATTCTAATTGTAATAAATATTTGCTGATATTGAGTAGATAATGTCTCTTTTCCCCTGTTGCAGATCCTATCCTCTGAGGCATCTCTAATATAAAAGCAAAAATGCAAAGATCATGTTAACCATCACAAAAGGGGTATACAATAGGAGACAGCCCAGGTCTCTCCTTTCAGATGTTTCATTCTGAGACCTGAAAGTGGCCATCTGCTCTTCCTCAGATCAACTAAAAAGAACCAGAACAGAAAAAGTTGAGCATAATTCAAGAATCTGACAGAGCTCATAGAGAATAAAAGACCAAGAAGATGAAGTAAAGGAGCAAGGAAGGAATCCTCAACCCATAGCCAAAAGTAGATGCTGTGACGCTGAAGCCATGAGGCATATAAAACAGCACTGCGCATCGTTCTCTGAGACTTCCACAGCCCAGAGTGCGTAAGATGTCTTGCATGTACTATGGACTGGTCTAGATAGAGCAAGGCCTCCCTGGGCCAGTGAGGTGGACAGAGAACTCTCTCATACATGAGAGTCCATCCCAGATATTATGTGTCATATTATCTAAGAGGTTCTATGAAACATCAAGTGTATAAGTAATCACAAGTATATCAAAGGATGTCCACAAACAGTATGTGGCAATAAGCATACTACAGGCTAAGATATCAAAGCTCTGGGGCCAATCTTGCCTGCTGGCGACACTGACATCATCTCAAGACTTGTCCCTCTGCAGACAACCGCTGAGCCAACACTCAGAGAAAGTATAAAAAAGGGAAAAGAAAAAAGCCTCTATGGTCATGGGGACTTGTTTTATATCCAGTTCCTTCTGATCTCAACCAAAGTGTCTTTTCCTACTGCCACCTTCGACCACAGTTTTATGCTGATAGCTCTCTCCAGTCTGCTGCATTTTATGGTTCATCCTAGTCTTGAACTTTTTCTTTTCATTTCCCTTCTTTTTATTCCTCCATTTATTTTTAGTCTTGTCTCCTTTAGAACATCCTCCATATTGAATATGATGATCCCAAATATTTTCCTCCATAGGCAGTGTATTCATACTGCTGTTCTACAACTCTTGTCACACTGAAATAACCCTGGGAATTCTGTGACAACACTCTCATTTTCCATGTGCCTAGTAGTTTAGCCTCATTATTTCTCACTTTTATGTTATTATTAGGAGAGCTAATTTAGGTAAAAGCACTTTAGACATGATAAGTGCTATTAAAATCAAGGACATCATTGCAGCTATTTCAATAGCAAGGTGGAAAATTGGCTTGTGGAAGACTGGTCTTCTCTGTCACCTGATCTCATCCGGACTGGGTAATTCACCACTGAAAATAGGGAGCAAGCTGGGGATTTAGCTCAGTGGCTTAAGCACCTTCCTTGCAAGCACGAGGTCATGAGTTTGATCCCCAGTACCAAAAAAAAAAAAAAAAAAAGAAAGAAAATAGGGAGCAAGAAAACTCAGTGAATTGCTGCTACTGCTAAACTGCTCTAGTCATGTTAACATTTACCTGGAACTAGGTATTTCATTATTCAAGCAAAGAATGTTGATATAGCTATGCAATGTTTAATGCCTGTTAAGTTCTGAAATCCAGTCTTGCAGGGCACTTTTGAAGAGCTATCTCTCTTCAAACCCAGAAGGACTCTTGCCAGTTCTCTTGAACAATCTTCAATCATTAAGTCATGGACTCAAAGCTATCATTAGCTATTTAGTAGTTTTACATCTTTGGACATATATCTTAGCCTTGTTGAACATCAATTTTTTAAAATACACAATGACATTTATTTTGTTCGTTTGCTATGAATGCATGGATTTGTAAATATCTTCTCACTGCAACTAACAGCAGATTTAATTGAAAGGCACTAAAAGAAATGGTAGATGTAGTATCTTATTAGACAAGGAGCCTGGAGTTTGGAAACAATTAGGTTGGTTCATTTAGTGGCTCCATAGTGTGATGAGGCACTGAGGCTTTTTCATGTTTCTCTTTAGATTGGCTTTCATCCTTAGACTTCAGTATCATACCAGATGGTTGCTAAAATGCTAGGCACAATCTCCCACATAGTTGCTACTAAGCAAGAAGATGTTTTTCTCTTTGTAAATCTGTTGTTCTTCCAACCCAGGTGAGCTCACCTAGGTTGCCATGCCTGTTTGGGTATCTAAAGATGTTAGTTTCTGGCAATTTTAGACTCTGTTTTTGGGAGTGATTAGTGACAGCATGGAAAGTAGGGATTGGTCTGAAGAGGGACTGGCCAATTTGGCAATGATATAAAATGATACATACTAAGGTTCAAAAACCTTTGGTATTCAAGTTTCCTTTTGTGTCTGCTATTTTTTCCTATCTTAATTGTTTTTATTATTTCTGGTTTTTTTTTCATTTTCCCTGTTTTCTTTCTTCTTAATATCCCTAATTTTTATCTGGTTCCCATTTACTTTTTGGTCTGTAAATGGCAATTAACATTTTATGTTCTTAATACTTTATATAAAAGATTCCTGTCTCTTGGCATAGCATACATACAGTCAATGCCAAGAGGAAAATGGAAGAACAGAGACACTGGTGGGAAGAAAGACCTTATGTAAAAGGTCAGATTCCTGACATGAGAATAAATGGACTGTAATTTTGGCCATTAATTTAGTAACTTCATGATGTTAGGCAAGTTCCTCTAACTTCCTCTCCCTCATTTATTCACCTATAAAATGGAAATAACAATATTATCTCATTGAATTTTTGTGAGAATTTAATAAGAAAATGCACGTTACACTCCTAGAAAATCTCAAATAAGGAATAATTTGTCTCAATCCTCCCAGGTAACAAACCACAGGAGAAATGAAACAGCTGAGTTCAAACTCGGGTCCCCCAATCTAACCTCAGCCTCTGTGCCAAAGCAGTTTTTCAAAGATTAGAAACATGCCTTGTTTTCCTGATGTGGCTTTCACTGAAGATTTTCCTTTTATGCTCAGTTTATTCTTACCTATCTGCACATCTGAAAACTAATGCTCTTTTAAATTCTATGAGAAAGAATCATAAATCTATTGGCCTAATGATCAATTATTTTATAAGGCTTCTATTCACATTTCCAGCCTCTTGCTGGATACGTCCAGTGAAACATCTTTTAAAACACAGTGGATCACTGTGTGGATTCTGGCTGCTGGTTAATTAGTAGGACATGGCCAAAGTTTTTAGAATTAAAGCAAGCAAAAAAGTCAGGAGTGAGTCTTAAGAAAAACAAGTTCTAATACTTGGAACTAATAATTTGATTCCATATCAAAAATTAAAATACTTAGCCCCCCTCCCCAAATTGCGTTTACTGCTATATTTCCTATGTGAAATTTATAACACTGGATCTATGGTAACAGATTCAGAAATTGAATGTAATTTTTTTTTTATTGTTATACTCAAAGCACTTGAGTTGGTTCTTTTTTTTTTTTTTTGAGTTGGTTCTTATTAGCTGAAGAAAACAATCTTTCCTTGTCTGACATAAGCTTGGCTTTTCAGACTAATCCTCACCATTTCACTTATTATATTTTACATTCTGACAGTTTGTGGGAGCAGAGGAGAAAAACTGTCTTTTTCCTCGAGCTATCTTAGGTACGTTGGCTGGAGCTCTGCAAATCAGATTGACAAGGGACAGATTACATGCAAACAGATTTTTGTTTTTACATGTGCATAGGCATTTAAAGAAAGCACTCAAAGGGGAAGGCCCCAAAGGAGAGGTCTATATACCCAATTTAGTGGTAAAAAGAGGGAGGGAAAAGGGTGCTTATAAAAAAGCAAATGTTCTTCAAGAAATTTTATAAATTGGTCCTTACATGTCATGACAATCTTGTTACAATGTCTGTTTGGTTGTGGTGCTGACTTCTCATATCTAAGAAGATTAAAGCTCTGCCTCAGAAGAGGATTTATGACAATTAAATTCTGCAGCAAGCATCTGCTTTTAGGCAGATAAATGATTTCAAGTACTCAGTTTCCTTCAGCTCAGAATAATTCTCATGCCAAAGGTGTATATTCTGGAGTGTCATATCCTGACACTTTTCATTATTTTCACTTCATTAAAGTTAGTTTATTAACCTTTAAATTGACTTCCTGCAATATGAACCTGGTAAATCCAGTATTACTAGAAAATCTGACTCAATTGCCCTTTCCAGTGCCAAACTCAGATGATTGTCCTTTTGTCTATTTCCTGGTGGTACTTCCTCTAGAGCTTTTTAGCATAGAACATCTGGTTAATCTTAGGATCATTCACTTGTTTTATTTCTTCTGATTAGTCGTGGCTATGGTTTGTGTGAGCTCATGTGTGATAATTGTGGTCCCCAGTGTGGCACTACTTGGTCAAATTTCTAGGAGATGAGCACTTGTAGGAGTTTCTTGGGCTATTGGAAGATATGCCCTTGAAGAGCACTGTGTGTAACACCTTTCTCTTTCTCTTTGCTTTCTGGCTTATAATGTAGGTGGTTTCCTCCACCATACAATCCCACTGTGATGTGCTGCCCCCCTCAGAGGCCCAAAGTGATGAAACTGAAAACTCCAGAATTATGATCCAAAATAGTATTTCCTGTTTATAAGTCAATTGCTTCAGATACCTCTTTATAGTAACACAAAGTTGACTTATATTATCAATAAATTCCTTAGTGTAGTAGCCATATTTTGTTCCTATAAGCTGGAATCTACAATGTTCTTAAATATTTATTATAGTTTATTATAGTACTTATGGTAAAAAAGTAAACATATTTAAATAGAATCATCTTTAAATTGTTTATAATGTAACATGCTGCACTTGTTTGATTATGTATTTGATGGAACAGAATCAGTATAATGTAAAATTCTAAGAATTTTGTTTGATAATTTCTCATATTTCCCCCTTAAGATTTTATTACATACGTATTTTCATTCAATTAAAGTGTAGTTAGAATTTATAATAGAGTACAATGATATTGCCTACTCTCATTTAGCAGATAATATATTTATAATGCATTTTGAATTTCTTGAATTAAACTCTTCAGACCTGCTAAGTATTATTATGTCCTTTCATTAGCATTTTGGCTAGAAATCTCTCCCTCTAGGCACATATGAGATTGTTATTTTTATGCATTAATTTGCATAGCTACTTCACTATCTTTACCGATGAAAGTCTTAATATATTAACTTGACAAATATAATCAAGACTTCAGTACTTAACGGGTTTGAAATTACTTGATAGAGATATTTTCATATCTATTTAGTCTTTAGTAGTTTTCAGTAGTCTCTTTCCCCTCCAAAAAGGCAATTAATTAATAATGATTTTAAATAGATTTAATGAACACACTTTTTTTCAAAAATAATTTACCTCGTTTACTTGATATTTTCAAATAACTCTATGGCAGCATAAAATAGTCAAGAACAAGTTTCTTTAGAAAGTAATGATTTTGCACAGGTTCTGATTTGCCAAGGCAAGTCAGTGAGTGGGTTGTGGCACTTCATAGCATATGCATTTTCTTTAATATTTGTGTAACCTAAATAGCCCAACTTCACTAAACCTACACAGAAAACATTTTAATTTCCATTGTAATCCCTAAAGCCTCACATGCTTGGCTGCAAAGTTCCTTATCCTTATCTCCACTCAAATGTACTTGGGAGCTCTGCTTGCTGGTCTTGGTCACAACGCACTGGGTGAGGCTCCCTTGCCCCCGGCACATTCAGATCCATAGACAGAACAACATCTCTGTTCCTTTTGCTCAAGCAGGGTGCCAGTGATGACAGGATTGCTTGACTGGGTTAGTCAGTTTTCTCATTACTGGGACAAAATACCAGATACTCAAGTTTAAAGGGAAAAGGTTTATTGAGCTCACAGTCTGCAGAGGTTTCAGTGCAGAGTTGGCTGCCTCCAGGGCAGGATGGCATGGCAGAGGGGCCTTGCAGAGCAGACAGGCAGAAGACAGCAAGCAGGAAATGACACTGTCAGCTTTGTTCTGTCTGGGCTACCCAGCTTAGGGAAAGTGCCAAATCAATCAGTCAACTAATCAAGTAATCACATACACTTAATCCTAGCATCACACACTCTAGACACAGCCACCTCTAAAAAAAAGCCCACCTGTGACCACATGAAGGTTTGGGGGACATCTAGACACAAACCATAACACTGACCTAGGCATGGTGGAGCTAAAGTTGACTCATGGCATGTGCTGACCAAGAAAAATCCGATCTTCTGTCTTACGCTAAGTTGTGTCTCACAGCAAGTTTGCTTACATGGCGGAATGTTGTGGAGTCCGTGAAAAGAGCTTCTTTAACTCTCATACAGCTGCTTCTGCATAAAGATCACAGACACCGTTAGAACTGGTGTGTACTCTGAGGCGCAGCTTTACTTTGATTCTGAGTCTTGTTTAGTATCTGGGTGATTGCTCCAGGTGCTACCTCTTCCAATAGCAAGTTCAGTATCAGAATCCCCATTATCTGCCAAGCATACAGCAGCTACTAGGGCTTCTATCACGCTGGTCTTTGTCAGTGTCCCATGAGTGGAGGTCAGAACATTCTTCAAAATCTCTATCAATGGATGCAAATAAATAACCAATGACTGTTATGAATTGTGCTGCTATAAACATGACTACGTATGTATCTCTGTAATATTTTGTCCTTAACCCTTTTAGGATGATACTTAGAAGGGGAATAGTTGGGTTCAATGGAAATTCTAGTTTCAGTTTTTTGAGGAATCTCCATAGTAATTTCCATCATGGTTTTACCAGTTTACATTTCCACCAGTGTTGTAGAGGGTTTCTTTTTCCCTGAGGCCACTCTAGTGTTCGTTATTATTTGATTTCTTGATGATGGTCATTCTTTCTGGGATAAGGTAACACCTAAGTGTTATTTTAATTTGTATTTCTCTAGTGGTAAGTGATGAACATTTCTTCATGGATTTATTGGCCATTTGTATTTCTGAGAAACATCTTCATTTTGCCTGCCCATTTTGGGGTGGGAGTTGGGTCTTTTATTTTGGCGAGGATCTAATTTTTTGAGTTTTTTCAATGTGTTCTAGATATGAGTCTTCTGAGGCATCCCTGACAAAAATGTTTCCCATTCTTTATTTTTACTCTGTCAGTTGCTTCTTTTGCTGTGCAGAAGCTTTTTAATTTAATATGATCCCATTTGTCAATTCTCAGAACTATTTGCTATGCATCTGGGTTATGTTCAGAAAGTCTTTGCCTATTCATAATAGTTAAATCTTGGAATCAGCCCTTACATCCATCAACAGATATAGAAAATGTATTCATACACCATGGAGTACTACTCTGCCATAAAGAAAGATAACTTCGGTCACGGGTAGGATAATGGATGCATCTTGATGAGATCATAACATTAAACTAAATAAATCAGACACACAGCTAAACATCTCATTTTTTCTCTTATGTGAGAAACTCAAAGTAAAAATAAAGAGCAACACACAAGGTAATAGGAAGTAGGAAGAGAGATCATTTTCAAAGAGAATAGGATCAAGAGATGAAGAGAGAAGGAGGAGGAGGGAGGGAAGTGGTAAGGGATTAAAAAAAAGGAATTGAAATGTGTTAGGAACATGCACCAGCTCCACAAGGAATGTTTACAAGGAATGTAAACATGTGCTGCAAACATGCATTAAAAATAGGAAACAGATCAAGACATGGACGGAAGGAGGGGAAAAAATGAAAAAAGAAATGAAGATGTGTTATATACATGAACAACCTTTTATTAGGATTATAAACATTATCTACTATACATGTATACTAATAAAGTAAAATTAAAAACCCAATAATCTCACAAGATATAAATATCTGACTCCATGGAATATCTGTGATATTTGAGAACTCACTCATTTTTGCTTCTATCATAATAATTTCTATATTTAAAACTGTTATTAGGAAGATAACCACTGAAATACATACAATAAAAATATTTGAAAGTAAAAATCTTCTAAAATTGCAACTGTTAACATAAACTTTCTGGGTCAAAGCTAGGGGACCACATTTCATAACCTTACTCCTTAATTTAGTATTTTTATGACTCTGAACAAGTTTATTAGTTACCTAACTCTCTGTAACAAATTACCACAAAGTTAGCATCTTTAAATGCCATATATTTATTATTTCACAAGTTCTTTGCATTCTCTGCTTCAAGGTCTTTTACATGGCTGCAAAGAAGATGTCACTTGGGCCTGGGATCACAACTAGGGCTTGACAGGGGCAGGGTCCATGTGAAAGATCACACGGTTGTTAGCAGGATTCATTTCCTTAAGGTTACAACACTGAGGAAATTAATTTCTTGAGAACTTTTAGCAAAGACTCCCTCAGGTCTTTGCCATGTGCACCTCCCCCTATGATAAGGTACTTCACCAAAGTCAAGGAGAATCAAGAGAGGGGGCCTGCTAGCAAGATAGAAGTGATCGTCATAGGCAACTTGATCATACAAGCACCATCCTATCATGGTTGCCATACTTTGGCAAGCAGATCCTACTACCATGTATTACAGGAGATAGAATTAACAAGAGAGCATGGAAGAGTTTGCCTATCAAAATACATCACTGAACCTATTTATACACCTTTTATTCAATACGTGAAATCGACAGACTAATATAGTAGTACAGTGGTAACTAAGTTCATAAACTTAATTTGTTCTACAATTTTAGGGAAGATGGCCATGGTTGTGTTTGCCACCTAAGGCAGAGTTTGTCAACAGTAGCAAAATTTTGCTGAAAACTTATTTGCGACCAAATTGTTCTTGAGCATAAGCATTTGTGAACTGAGACATTTCTGTAATATGTGTCTCATAAATTTTAGAGATTAAATCAGCTAATTCACTAATACAGCAATCCCCGACCTTTTTAGCTCTAGGGACTGGTTTTGTAGAAGACAATTTTTCTACAAACTGGAGAGGAGGAATGGTACTGGGACAAATTCAGGTTAAATTTCCTGAAAAGGAGCACTAGGCAGGTGTATGACACCCACATTTATTTTTAGGAGTATTCCTATTAATGAATTATTTATTTTAATTTTGAGTTGTATTATATTATACAATGTGTACATAGCAGGAAAATAAAATATTAAAATAAAATATGAATTTTTAATACACATTGAATATTTAGAATAAACACCAACATTTTGAACATTAACTGTTTATTTGTTTACAAATTCTAAAAAACAACAGCAATAAGTTCCTATGTGAACTATACAGTTTAGGTACAAATACACTCTACAATAAAAATAATCTTTACTTCAGTTATGACACCTAACGCAGTCTTCACACATAAAAGCAGCAAGTTCCATACACAAGTATCCACTTACACTGATAGCACTTAGGTTTTGTTTTTCTGTCTTTTTTGCTGGGATGTACTTAACATTTTGCTGGGCTTCCTGTTTTTTAGGAGGCTCTTCTGATGTTTGACCTGTCTGTTCACCAGTCTGCTTCAGAATTCTTTCTCAGAGTTCTTTGTGCAGATACTTATTGTTCTTCCTCTGTTGTAATTGTACTTGTCTCAACTCCAGTATCCATCTTCTAAAAAAACTTCTCTGTGATATTTTGCACTTGTTATTTTCTTTGTAAACTATGAAATTATTTATGCCTGATGTATTTGAGTAAAACACAATCATTGGCCGATGCTTTGTGTTTCAAATGACTTCCTAGTTGCTGCTTAGTTCATTAACAGCATCTATTCTGCTTTTCATTTTGTTGTAAAATGCGACCATTTCTGGCTTTCTGTTTAGGATCCACTGTTGATCTTATCATCATGGTGTAGTGTTGACATTGTCAATACTACTTTGGTTTTCTCCACCATATATGGGGCCAATGTTGTCTTTCTAAAGTCCAAAGACCATACTATATATTTTTCTATTGTGAACTTGCAACATTTCATCAGGAATCTCTGTTTTGTTCTAGTGAATAGTTTCTGTGTGGGTCTACTGGTTTTTTCTTGGCAAATACAATATGAATGGGTAACTAGTGAACCAATTGTCTGATATGTTATTTCTGTGAATTTTCCAAATAGGTTAGACAAGTCTGTATGAAACATTATTACTGCACAAAAAAAGGCCAAGGGCTGAGTTCCAGTATAAATTTCTAATGTCAGAGTAAAATGTTTTTGCATCCACCAGGACATATAATTTTTATACCGTATTTGTAAGGGTAATTTGACCTATATTGCCAAATCTACAAAAATTACAAAATGCTGCAAGTTGTTCATCAGTTATCATGTATTCAGATGGTGTATAAATTGCTAGACAATTCAGAACAAAACTTCACAAAAAATGAGCAAATAACCTCCAAATTCCTGGACTTTTTTCTTTCTTGGCAGGTTTTTTATGGTTTTTGATTTTTGTTCTTGCTGTTGTTTTTAGGGACAGAGACTTGCTTTGTAATTTAGGCTAGTCTTGAACTCACTGTGTAGCCCAGACTGGCCTTGAACTTGTGGTGATTCTTCTGCCTCAGCCTAACCTAGTGCTGGGATTACAAGTATGTGCCACCATGCCTAGCTTGGCAAGTGTTTTTGGTTTGTTTGCTTGTTTGTTTCTTTGCAAAATGTAGGCAATTTTGAAGGAAACCAAAATTATTCAGTGTCACCGTGAATCTAAAAACCTAAAGGTCCCAGCCATCACTTCTCCATAAATCCTGCTCTATATAACATAGCTATGAATGTTTTTAGTTCATATAGTGAGATGTCATGATAAACGTATTTTTGAGTATTATTACTGGTATATATAGAGGGTTTTACTTGTATTACATTATTAGTGTATTTTGCAATGTCTTACAGCATATCATCTGTTACAAATAATTTCCAACATTGAATCACAGTATTGTCATTGCCAGGTTCACCCCTATCAAAAACCTAATAACATTTTCTGACCCAGTTCTAACTTGGATCATTGAGGTATACATGACCAGTTGTTTTTTTAACCAGGAATCAAAATCACAACTTCATACTTGCCAGGAGGGCAATGATGTGCTACTGAGCCGTATCCATGGACGTTCATGACCATTTGTAGCAATTCAGCTTGTCAATTATTTACTTACATTGTGTTTTCTTCCTAATATGAATCCAGGTTTTGGTTTCCTAATATGAATCCAGGTCCTATTTCTCTATCTGTCATTTCTTTTTTTTTTTATTTTATTTAAAGAGAAAACAAAACAAAACAAAACAGGAAAAAGGGTAGCAACAACACAAAATTCCAAGGAAAAAAAGAAAAGTCAAAAAACACTAAGAAATCGTTACTTGATAACTTACATACTGTCATCTTGGAAAGAGCTGTTCAATTTACAAAGTTAAAACATACAAAGTACACATTCAAACAATGAGACTGTTAACAGTTCTGCTCCATGATATAACACAAATAGAGTAATATGGTCATTCATCTTACACGCTTAAACATGCATGCAATTATATCCTTTAGAGCACTTTCTTTTCCTCTCTTTTTTACAGTAGCAAATGCACATTTTGGGTTTTATTACTCCTACAGTTCTTATTACTTTTTACACTAGAGACACAATGCAATATTTAGAAATATGATTCTTATTTATTTCACTAATGAGGATAGTCTCAAGTTGTCTCCATTTACCTATGAAGACCTCAAGATCATCTTTCTTCATAGCTGAGTAATATTCCATTATATAAAAATACCACATCTTTTTCATCAACTCGGTGGTTGATGGACATCTTGGTTGTTTCCAAGATTTAGCTATTAAAAATTGAGCTGCTGTGAACATGGGTGCACATATATCACTGTGATATGACCTTTTCAGTTTTTCTGGAAAAATACCAGGAGGGGAATAGCTGGGTTGAATGGAGCTTCCAATCCTAATCTTCTGAGAATTCTCCATACTGATTTCCATAGTGGTTGCACCAGTCTACACTCCCACCAACAGTGGAGCAGTGTTCCTTTTTCCCCACAGCCTGGCCAACATTTGTTATCACTTGATTTCTTGATGGCAGCTATTCTTTCAGGAGTGAGATGGTATCTCACAGTTGTTTTAATTTGCATTTCTCGAATGACCAGTGATGGTGAACATTTCTGCATGTATTTATTTGCCATTTGTATATCTTTACCTGAGAACTGAGTGTTCATCTCAGATACCCATTTTTGGAGAGGGTCTTTGAATTTGGGCAGCTTGATGTTTTTCAGTTCTTCATATGTTCTTGATATAAGTCCTTTGCCTGAGGGGTTGCTGGCTAAAATTCTTTCCCATTCTGTGGGTTTTCTTTTCACTCTTCTGGTGATTTCTTTTGAAGTACAGAAACTTTTCAATAATATGAGATCCCAGTTTTTGATTCTCTGAAGCATTTCCCATGCAGTTTGCGTTTTGTTCATGAATTCGCTGCCTACCCCTATGTCTCCAAGACTTCTACCTCCCATATCTTCCAGTAGATTTAGTGTTTCTATTTTAATGTTTAGGTCTTTGATCCATTTAGACTTTAGTTTTGTGCATGGTGATAGGCTCTGTCTGTCGTTTCTTGCTCTGTCTCACTGTCAGAGTTTCTTTGGCTCACAAGATCCACATCATCACCTGATGACTCACTTTGGACCTTCTTCCAAAGTTCTAAAACTGGTTTTTCATGGGCCATTATACTGAATTAATTCTACAAGAAAAATGAAAAGAAACATTTTTTAAACATTTTTAAAACATTTTTAAAACATTTTTAAATTTAAAACATTTTTAATGTTTTTAAACATTAAACATTTTTTTAAAATGAATTAAAATGAACAAAAAATTTATATGGAGAATAATATGAGTAAATCTCGCCTGTTACTACTTGACACATGTGCATACATCTTGCCATTTGTCTAGCAAGTGGCTGAACAAAGCAATACCTTCCTGTGTTTCCCCCAGCACAGCCACTGTGACACACGTTCAGCATCTGTTATTTTTCATCGTAAAATTATGGCATGTGTGTCTGTCACCCAAAGAGGCACCATTTATTGTACACTGTATTTCTATTTTGTTACACTGATATATAATAAAATAATTGTACAACTCACTATAATGCAGAATCAGTGGGAGTCCTGAGCTTGTTTTCTTACAACGAGGCTCATCTATATGTGATAGAGACAATGACACCCAACATGTATCGTTTAGATCCAGTCTACTCTGCAATCTTATTTTGATTGCTATCACTGCATAAAATTCTTCTTCACAAAAATAGGAAGTTGAAAATTTTGGTATAAAGCCTGTCATAAGATGCAGTGTAGTTGTCAGTTGCCATTCACTGATGACCCTGTCAGCTTGATAGGAATCTGCAAGCATTGATTTACTCTGGGTTCTGTGCAGTGAAATCTCTGTGCTAATGCTAATCTGTATTTGCAGCCACTCCCTGGTGTTAATATCACTGTCTCAGCTCCACTTCAGATCATCAGGCATCAGATTCTCATACAGAGTACGCAACTTAGTTCTCTCTTGTGAACAGTTCACTGTAGGGTTTGTGCTTCTATGAGAATCTAATGTCTCCACTGATCTGACAGGAGGTGGAACTCAAGCAGTAATCTGAGCAGTGGCAAGTGGCAGTAAACACAGATGAATCTTCCCTTGGTTGCCTACTGTTCATCTCCTGCTGAGTAGCCTGGTTCCTAACAGGCCATAGATGAATATTCATCCTTTGGCCCAGGAGCTAGGGACCCCTGAATTAATATATGTGTAAATAACAGAACTGTGCCTTGTATGTAACATATCATCAATGTAAAATACTTATTTTTATTCTTACTCATGTGGCTTGAACTTAAATCAACCCAAAATTTTAGGCATACTCAAAACTTCTTTCTTTGATTATGATGTTATTCTCGTCATGCATGCCCCTTTCCTTGAATCTAATTTAGAATGTTACATAGTCATGAAAATCTGCTCAAACAGAGCTTCTCCAGGATTTATTTCTATGTCTCTATAGCTGTAGATCTATTCCTTCTCTATTATGCTTCCATATTTTATTTATAGAAATTGTTGGGTTTGTCTATTTTATGTATACTTATACATGTCTTTATCTACAAGATAAGTTATTTGACAATATAAATTCTGCTCTTGATTGTATCCTACTATGGGTATCATTTCAATAATAAAAATTGGTAGCATTGAGCCAAAAATTAGACCTTGCTTGAAAGAACCCATCATCATATTTAATGAAAAGTCTATAACAGAAGTATACTAGGGACAAAAATTTAATTATGACTAATAAATTATTTACAGATTTATTTTGAAAACTGTAAAATGAGCAGTAATCCCTTTCTAAAGGAAAATGTGTATGAGTGTTCCCAGACTTTTAAATTTAGTAGACCAATTAAATTAAACAAACAATCAAGAAGAAAATAACATCATATTGCCAGGTAAATAGAAACAAAAAGAAGATATAAAACGCTGGCTACTGGGGCAACATTCATAAATAATGTTGACAGAGGAGAAAGGAGATATCTCTCAATTAGAAAGCATGATTTAAATCGAGTGCACTTAAACTATTTCTTATTTCTCTCCATCTGTTGCAATTTTTTTGTTGAAAACTGGCCTTTAAAAAAAATCACATTATTTCTGGAAATTATATCCCCGCCCCCCCCTCCAGGATTTGTTTTAGTTGCTATTTATTATTCCTGTTACTGAGTTTGTTTTTGTTTTTGTTTTCATTTACTGACCTTCTTGAATTTATTTTGCAAAGTCTGTATTATTTATCACATGCAGTTTCTAAGTCTCTTTTTTGATTAGCTTATGGGTCAGCTAATGATTGCACAGAGATATCCTTAGTTCCCTTGAATCAGTAACTCTCTCAGCCTTTGTCAAAGGTTATATGTGCATGATGGGTCTTGCCATGTAGTTTTTGCTAGGAAATCTACAAGTTTACCTTAATCTTCACTGTCTGCTTGTACAAAATTTCAAAGATAAACTAAAGCTGAAAGATAAAGGCCTTTTAACATCTACTGTGTTATGCAATCATCTCTCTATATATTTTCATGACCTTCTAGATTTCTAGGAATATATTGAGGTTTTTCAGAGCTCCTATGGGACAATTTATTACCCAGCTTGGCCTCCTCTCTCTCTGTCTCTGTCTCTGTCTCTGTCTCTGTCTCTGTCTGTCTCTCTCTATCTCTGTCCCTCTTTTTCCTCCCTCTTTCCCTCTCTCCCTATCATTTATTTTGCTCACCCTGCGATTGTTCAAAACTGATTACTACCTTAGGCAACTGTGGTTAAACTGATCCTACTGATTATTTTTGGCAAACTGTTTAAGGAAAAGTACTGACTATTTGTGCAGAATAAGTTCTGTGTCAAGAGAAATAATGACTAGTGTTTCAAGTGGAAGTTTCAAAAGAACATCCAGAGAGATTGTATAACAAAAAATATTTTAAAATGGAACTCTTCAGAGTACTCCTTATCAAACTTGCATCCTCCAGTGGCCACTAGGCTGCTGGTTTTCCCAGCTATCATTATTGCAAGTTGTTTGTTTTTAAGGCTACTTTGGGGTTGAGAATAGTAATGTGGAAACAGGTTATATGAAATCACCACAGGACTCACTCTTCATACTGAGATTGAGTCATTTTCCTTCAGTCAGTACTCTATACCTGGTTGCAAGCCTTTGATTAATTTCTAGAGTTCTAAAAAGGTGATTTTGTCAGTTTGTGCCTGTGTTTTCATTGTTTTTGTAGAGCTATGAAATTCTGGAGATCCTTACAGAACTAGTCCAGGAATGTTTCCTCAATAATTTACTTGTAAAATGAAAGTTCAAATGACCAAAGTGAAACCCTTTATAGTAATTGTTTTAAATACAACTATTTGTTCATAGGATTCACTATGTTTTGCAGTTAAGGTTCTAATATGTTAAAATGAGAACTACACTTCTTCACCCCCAGGAAGTCTCCCAGAAAGCAGCATCTCAGGCTGTCTCTTTGGGACCCAAAACTCTCGGACCCATAGAGTGGCCTGGGCTGTTTGGATCGAAAGTCTACGCAGACCTGCATCTCGGCGCGACTCTTTGGGACTGGGAACT